>WURT03039529.1:0-14841 GCA_009936505.3 Holothuria glaberrima
TGCCCAAAGTCAAGGGCGTGGATCCATCTCCAAAGACGGGGGGGGGGGAATTTTCACCATATGCGAATCGCCGTCCTCTGAGGGGTCTAAGGGAAGGGGTACCCCTCCCCCTTTGGAAAATTTTTGCTTGTAAGGTGCAATAGATGCAAAATGGTGCTAAATTTTATTGCTAAATTTGAGCTGGATATATTTCCAAGAATTTCTACATTTTAGGAAATCTTATCATATTGCTTGTTTAAGTGAATTTTTTACTCAGTTCTTGGGGTATATCAGAACCACACTGCGCGAAGTAAGTGAACAGTAAATTGTTAGACGACATATACCATTAACAAGTTTACTCATATCTTATGAAATTTTGATGTGGAAGTGATTAGGACTGTGCATGTCAGAGCCTTTTCGAAAGTCTGATAGAGGTGATACTGGTAAATAACAACACGCGCGCTAAGCGCGCGGAAATTTTTGCACTTTTTTCGTGAATTCGATCAAAAATTAGGGAACTCAGTATAAATTTGGGCAATCTTTTCACTTTTTCTTCATCTCTGCCGAAATTTCACCTATTCTGTGCCCGAATTTTCGACCTCAGAAAATTTTTGGGAGATAGTCTGCCCCCTGCCCCCGCCTCGTACGCCTATGCGCCTTAGTACTGTATTATGCGCGGGTCACACTACAGCGATTTCGGATCGGATTACGGTCCGATGTTTGTCCGATAGAAGCTGTCTGTCGATGTCACGAAATAATTAGGTTACATTTCATTTACGTTGTCCTCTGATACAAATGATGTATATTTACACAGTGGCAAATTTTTGGTTCCCTCCGACCAGAGATGGTGAAGATTCTAACTAAAACTAAAAAAAAATCGGACCGTAATACGACCCGAAATCGCTGTAGTGTGACCCGCGCTTTACGCCGGGTGCTTAGGCACAGGCGCCTGCTAGCTTACCCTGCTGCATCCTTATGTTCCACGCCAGTCCCTACATGGATGAGATTCAGAGATTGTCAAGGGAAACTGTCGTCTGAGTCTCAAAATCACATAGGTTTATGATTTCATAACATGGAAATTTGGGTCGGATAAGTAACATCCAGTGACGTACGCAGGATTTCTCTCAAGGGGGGGGGGGAGGGCATGCAGTATGTTGTGTGATGGCCAGCCTGGGGGAGGGGTCTAAGGGAAGGGGTCCCCCTCCCCTTGAAAATCTTTGAAAAATTAGATGTCCTTAGATGAATCTGGTGCCACATATGTAATCTTTTGAAGTAAAATTTGTCACGGTCTTAAAAAATTGACGTATTTTTAGGAACTGAAATAAAATTGGCCTCAGTGAGGAGGTCCATGGTGGGATTCCCCTACCTCTTTGAAAATTTTTGAAAAATTTTGCGTCCTTACATGCAATCTGGTGCCACATGTGCTACCTCTTTGAAGTAAGATTTGTGTTACAAATTTTGCGTATTTTTAGGAACTAAAAGGAAAAAGGCATCAGTGATCGCCGGCCTGGGTGAGGGGTCTAAGGGGAGGGGTTGCCCCCTCCCCTTTGAAAATTTCTGAAAAATTAGGTGTCCTTAGATGCAACGTGGTGCCAAATATGCTACCTTTTAAAGTAAAATTTGTGTTAAAAATACGTATTTTTAGGATCTAAAAAAAAAATTGGCATCCGTGAGCGGGCATGACCGAATGGCCTCCCTGCGTACGCCAGTGGTAACATCTGTGATAATATGTACATACATGTAAATCAAATTAACGGATTAATCATCTGTTGAAAGTTAAAAACGAGTCATTTCGTCGCTAATCTTGTCAAGTTATAGCCTACTGGCAGTCGTTTTTAGTCCAATGTACAGGCCGAATCGTTACTCCCATCAGTGTAAATAGGTCCGGTTGCTCGTATCTCTCAGTATCGTTACCTAAATTTTTCCGAATTAAAAAATGTATGCCTGGACAGTGGCGTACGTAGGGGGAGCATTGGGCCATGGCCCACCTAACCGATGCCTTTTTTTTTTTTTTTTGGGGTTTTATTTTGGAACATAAAAGGCTTCAAAAGGTAGCATATGTGGCACCAGAATACATGTAAGGTCACCCCATTTTTCAAAAATTTTCAAAGGGGAGGAGGGACCCCCCCCCCATAGCCTCCTCCCACAGGCCGGCGATCACACAACATACTGCATGCCCCCCCCCCCCTCCTTGAGAGAAATCCTGCGTACGCCACTGTGCCTGTATATACGTTACATGTATGTGATGGTACCGTTTTGACTATGTTTTCAGCATATCGTTGCCGATTTATATATTTTAGAGAAAATTTTATTCTTCCCCAAGCCCCGCAAAAAATCTCGGTCTACAACCGCGCCTGGTCCGGCGCAAAGCATTTAATGTTTCAACGTGCTCCAACAAGATTGTATCAAGGAATTCAATAAGTTTAAAGAACAATTCTGTCATCAGTCTTTCGAAATATTTGACGCTTTGTACACAAAGCTATTGTAGATATATATATATATATATCCTCTCTCTCTCTATATATATATATATCCTCAAAAATTAAGTCGTTGTATCATGCACATGTGCGTCAAGGCCACTTTTTCCTACCTGGTGGCCGCCGCAAGCCCGTATCAAGGAGGAGGAACGGGGCCGTACCCACTGCCACGTGCAGACTACTGTGCCCCCCTAAATGGGAAATTGATCGAAATAACATTTTAGCCTACCTGTGAAAGGTGGCCTCAGTATGACTCCAGGCAATTATTTACCAAAAATGATCCTAAAAGGCGTTTAATAATGATCCCTGATTGTTTTCTGTAACATTTTTTGAAATTACAAAAATTTTCGTGCGCTACGTGCGCTTTCGCCTTCAGGTATATTTGCTTTCCCACCCGTTGCGGATACTCTGGCTTTATAAAGGTAAAGGTTACACAATTAAAGATGATATGTCGTCTCGTAAAAACGCAATAAAAACGTATGCCGGATTCTGGATGACGTCACAGCATACCCTTGTCTTGACTTCGATTGCAAACCGATTCGATGTCCTATCGATAATGTTACATTATCGATAGTGTATTGAATCCGTGTATCGAATCGGTTCGCAATTATAGCTAAGATAAGGGTTTGCTGTGACGTCATCCAAAATCCGGTAGAAGTTTTAAATGCATTTTATGAGACGACATATCATCTTTAAGCTATTCTTCTTCTTCCGTGTAGGCGTGATCCTGGTAAAACACAAAATTGAATCGTTGAGAAGTTCTCTTCCTTTTTCGTACCATTTGCAAGATTTTTTAATCAGACTCACCATTATGGTAAAATATGCTTCGCAAGAAACGTAATGTGTCTCATTCCTGAGTCCAGCGGTTGTGGAAGGGAAACCCCCCCCCCCTTGTGACCAGTCGCCTGTTGTCTTGACTTTGCTCTTAATAGACAGACACTCATCAGTGACTCATCACCCCAAGTACATTTTTGGTTAATGGGAGACATCAAAATTCTTAATTGGTTAATGCTCTTTGATTGACGTCAAAGTCAAAAGATCACATTACTCAGCACAGGGGCGCAGATCGAGTTTCAAAAGTTGGGGTGGGGACAAACTAGTAGCTTGATGATTTATTTCATTGTTGAGAAGGTGTATTTGTAAAGTGATCGTAAAAATTAACGGTGCTTTGACTGAAAACATAGGCTAACAAGGCGTGGGGTCTAGGGGTGGCAACCCTTAGAGTAAAACAAAAGTCGATTTCAGCCCACTAGCACTTTCATATTCAGGGCATGTTAATGAGCATCAGATTCAGCCGATTAAATATTGAACAGCCTTTCACTCCTTCAGTCTATAGAATATGTCAAACCTTCAGCAGGATTTACCTTAATATTTTCTCAGACATTGCACCAAAATGCATCTAAGGTCCCTCAAATATTCAAAAATTTTCCAGGAAGGTAGATATCCCCTATCCCCTCCCCTTAGACCCTTCCCCTTGTCCGATACAATGTTCATAGCTCCCTTAGCCTATGCAAATATTTTCTGTGATACCATGCAGAAACGAAGAACGATAGCAGTACTTAGTGGATTATACGAAGATTGAAAACTTACTTGAGAAACAAAATGTGTCAAGATACTGTTGGTTGAGCAGTATCGCCCTTATCAATATTAAATGCTCATATGCAAAACAAATACTTCGATTCGATACGACATTGATAAGGTTATAGACACACTTGCAAATCAAAATAACAGGTACAAATATTTCTTTAATTTTACACAGCCTGTGCTGGCTACTGAATACATTTCAATTACAAAGACCACATCATATCTTTTCTGTTTTTGTTACAACATTGATATGAAATATACCCGGTACAACTTTCAAACATGATTTTATCCCTTTTAAAATGATGTCATGATTGTTTGGGTATCGCGAAAATTTTTAGGGCAAAGTGCCTCCCCCTATGAAACATCATTCCGTACACCTATGAAGGGAAATGATGGTAATTGTTACCGCAAAACAATATTCCAAAACTGGAGATTACTATAATCATGGAGCTAATACCCTTCGCTATAATTTTGTCGGATATGAATGTCGCTAATTCATACACATTCAGCACAATGCTTCGGATTTCGAGGAATTCTTAGTGAACTGTTCATCGCATTTTTTTCTTTTTAATCGTATGTAATGAATTAAAATTCTGTCTACGCATTCATTCTGACTTATGAAAAGTAAAAGCCTGGCAGCGAAAAGTGAGGGGGAATTTTGTATTAAGTCCTACCCCGATCAAAAAGTGGAGGGGACATGCCACCCCTGTCCACCCCACCCGGATTGACGCCCAAGAGTCAGCATGCCGCACACAGATGTTTTGATTACATATTATCGTAACTCAGCGGAGCCCAACGGCAGTAACTGCCGATTGGGTCGTAAAAACTGGGGCACAAGGCCGTTTCTAGTTTATGTAGAGCTCCCTTCTTTTCCCGTAAAATAGGATCAATAATATTTTTAAATCCATGGACCTTTGCAGCAGTAATACCTTCCTGTGGCAGGTTGTTCCAGTCTGTAATAATGCATTGACTAAAAAGTACTTCCTAATATATAGTCGACAGTAGTGCTTCTGAAATTTTAGCTGGTGGCCTCTGGTTTTACTGCCTTTTGACAGATTAAAAAAGACTGACTGATCAACATTTTCTAGACCCTTAACAATTTTAAAAACTTTTATCAAGTCAGCTCTAAGCCTACGCAGTTCTAGTGAAGCTAGACCAGTTCTCTAAAGCCTATGATCACAACTGATTTTAGATAGTTCAGGAATCATCTTTGTAGCAAGACGTTGTACTTTCTCAAAATTATCAATATCTTTCTGGAGATAAGGGCGCCATGCCTGACAACAGTATTCAAAGATGTGTTCTAAGTGACTCATACAGTCTAAGTATATTACCAGTACTTTTACTATGGGAAGTTCGGTTAATAATATGAAATACCTTATTCGCGGAGCTCACGGGAGCTTTGGCACACTGTCTACTTGGACTCAACGAAATTATCTATAAGCACACCTAAATCCTTCTCATACTCCATGGATTCAACTTGACCAGCACCTACAAAATAATTAGCTTGAGCATTTGAATGACCAAAGTGAAGACACTAGTTACACTTCTGTGCATTAAAATGCATTTGCCAATCACAGGACTATTTACACAACTTATCAAAGTCCTCTTGCAGCTCAAACACTTTATCCATTGAATGGACATCAAAAAAGACCTTAGTGTCATCTGCAAACTTCAGTACTGAATTATTTAAATTGACGTCAAGATTTTTAATGTAAATTTTAAAAAATGTATGGCCTTGTATGTCCCCAAGATGTAACCTTAAGCAATAACCCAGTAGGCCTGTGTCTGTACAAGGGGATGAGAGGCTCATGAGTTTTCGGAGTGGCTAGGAGTAACTTAGTTGGGAGAATTGGTACTGTCTTCAAAAAGGAACTAAGAGAGCAGATTCTTCCATGGAAACTAAAATTTTCAAACTTTCCCAATAGAAGAACCAATTATTTTTATTTTCTTCTTCGACAAAACCGCATATTTTTTGGCTTGCTTTGCGCCTCCAAACTTTTGCGTTCGAAATCCTTTGGGCAGTCCGTCGCTTCTGGCGGAGCTTTGGTTTGCAGGACCCCTTTTACTACTCCTTGCTGAATCTGCATGCAGGTTTCACAGTGATAAATAAGTTTTCTGTAAAATTTTTGGCGCTTCGAGTTCGGTTCTGACAATCGAAGTTGTATCACCAGTGAACAATATTAGCCCCAAAATTTGAATGAAATATTCCAGCCAAAGCTAGGTGAAGTCTCAGAGTTAGATGCCGGGCATCAAGGGGTTTTCATGTGACAATCTACCAACTGAGTGACATTCATAACGTGATGAGTACATGGTTTGAATTTAAATTTCCTAGTACCACAACTTTTCTCAAAAATTTAATTTTTAATTTTTAAATTGCAAAGTTCCGTTCAAAGTAAAAGGATAATGATCATCTGAATTGTGAACTGTGAAGAGCTTATAGGCCATAGGCCAGAGGCACCTCACGAGCACCACCCCCGAACAAAACTCTCCTACCCATTTTTTTTTTAAACTTTATGGTACCCTGAACACGAAATCAAGTAGTATCAGTAAATATTTTGGGTCTCGCTCATTCAAAACGGCTGCCAAAAACAAAATGGCGGCAAAAATTATGAAAATTTTCTATCTAATAATGAAAAAGTACATATTCTTAAGAATATTTTTGAGGCATCGACACTTAAAATTTCGTCATACTTTTTGACAGAAATTTCAGAATTAGTTTTGGGACTGTTCTGGTAACATTCAGGTGAATCAAGATAGCGGAAAAACAAAATGGCCACCAAACTGAATGAAATAAAATTTTCAGTAATTATCTAATAAACAAACATTGTAAATTTCCGCATTCCTCAACCATAATGATGTAAATTTATGTTTTAATATTAGGGCTGACCTTTACAATCCTTGGCACAAGAGTACTTGCCATCCAATATGGCGGAAAAGCACCGATGTAAAAACACTTTAATGGCAAATAATTACCATCAGTTAATCGTCCATGGTACCGAGATCTTGTTTCATAAAATACCTCCCAGATATTTACCAGAAATCACAAGTTGCACATGAACATTACTTTCTTTTGTAATCTCACATCAGGCCCGTAGCCGGAGAGGCAACTTTCCCTGGAATCATTCTCGAGGGCCCATTAAAAATGTCTCACCTCCCTGGTAAATATCTCGCACCCTTCGACACCCTGTCTGGCTATTGGTCTTTCTCTATGTCCAAGAAATCTGAAGTTCTCATTGTTCGTGTAATAAGAGCAACATATTATTTTGTAAAACCACGTATAAAAATCAAGAATAGAAAAACCACGAAAAATTACTCACGTGTTGCAATGACTTTGCCTGCCTTGCTGGAATGAAGAACAAGATTACCAATGGGTTTTCGGTCCAAGGGGCACTTAAATGACAAATGACCTAAATGTAACAAACATTTTCCATAAAAGAAGGCCCAACTTCAATTTTACGCCACTATTCTATTCTTTAATTACGGAACCACATTTTTATTCCATTGACGCATGGAGCATCCAACCCGCCGGCCAGTGGCAACTGCCCATTTCGCCCATATGATATAGGAAGGCTGTGTACTTTTAATTACAGGACACGGCACTGACTTATACTATATTAATGTGAATAATAGCATGTGACTTTACCCTTTTGGACATAAGAGGTCTTGCACTGGTGCTGGTTCAACATAAAAACTTGTGTGGGAACCCCTCGACAACACAATACGGATTACCTGTTACCTGGTAACTCGTGACATCGTAACTTTTGCTAAATTGTGTGCCAGAGTGAACGAACCACATCATATGTCCACCCACGTGTCGCACTTTTTTCTGATTTAATTATGTATTAGCCTACACTATCTATAGTTTCAGATGTCATGAAACATGAATTCTGACACCGGTCAATCAAGCAACTTCAAATGTGAGTCTAATAACTGAAATCGAACATCACACATTAAATGTGTGTCCATATTAAGAGGACATGTCATAAATTGTAAAATGGAACGCGTTTTTGTCACTTCGTCTAATCCCTCCTAGCCACTGATGTTGTTCCGATCCTCTGACAACTCCCTGTTCTAACGACACGGACATGACGGAGGAAGTGGCATCTACAACATCCAGGACGAGGATTGAATCACATTCGGGTGGGACTGAAAATCGTTTTCTATTTCAGTCAGTATCCCTAGGGCAGAAGTAAGGCAGCTGCATCTCCCGTTCCAGTGATAACACCCTGGTCGACTAATGACCATTAGTCAGACGTGTCGGCGCCTTTGAAAAGTCAGTCGCTATCCAATCCCGCTGACTTGCGCAACTTCTACAGAAAACAGTCATTAAATGTTTCCCCTAATTGTAAGGAGCAATTATCTAAGCTTCATAACAGTGCCAACCACCCATCCCATTTTTTTCTCCACTGCCGTCAATTTATGTTGATGGTCCATTCGAAAATATATTACACTTTAAATTTATTTGAAGAAATCCAATATAACACACACACATTGACTAAGCATGTTCTAAGAAAATCATTAAAATGAGCACGTGCCGTTCTTTCTTTTCTGTGGCATAGGTGTCACTATTGGTCATATTAAGCATTTATAAGTGCAATCATACCCCTGACTGTCTAAAACAGGGTTTGTCAATCTCCTGTAACTGGAAACCAACTTTGCCTGTTTGAAATTTTCGCTTCAAATTACAATTACAATTTACCACCTTTCATGCACCGTAAACTAAAAATTAAATTCCACTTACATTTATAGCATAACCTAGTACGAGGTGCATTTCAACCTCAGGAACGTTAACTACTTAAAGTTGGCCTAAAGTCTAGAAGTACACGATTATATATTTTAGAAGGTGGAAATTAATTTCACTCATCTAACTCCCATTTTCATAGCTTCTTCCGGGGGGGGGGGCGTTGCTGAGGTATAAAATGTTGAAATTCCTTCACCTAATTTGAAATAGTCGATTGCGTAATAATTTGTGATGCCCTTCTTGTACAATTGAACAATTCACATTACATGCTTTTGTTTCTTTTTGAAATTAATACGTTTATATGACCTTGAAACATTTACTGTTCCCTTGCATAGCTTGTTGCACAGAGAGGACTTTTATAGCCAAGTCACCTATAATAGTATGACAAAGTTCACAATTTAGCACAAGGTGCAGTGACTTTGGAGAAAAAAAGAAAAACAAAGACGGTAATTTGAGTAGTACAAGAGTGACATCACAAATTATGTTGTACAATTAACCATTTTCAATTGAGTGAAAAAGCTTCAACATTTTATATGTCAGCTTAGGAATATCCTATGAAAATGGGAGTTGGACCACTTGGATGCATTTTACAAGCTTTGTAGCATATTTTTGAAATAGTAGGCTTTAGGTACACTTTAAATTAAATTTCATTTATGTCGGATGACAGAAATAATGCCAGAAATAAAAGGCTTCCACCAGTAGCCTGCGCACCGGGTGACAAACGCTGGTCTAAAAGATCTGACAATATCTCAGAAGTGCGCAGAAGTTCGTTTGCTAACTTCAACGGCAGTTTCAGTGTTGACAAATTGTTGGTGTCGGATAAAAGTATACATGACATCTAGCACGTCCCTTACGTATAATATTCGGTTTGATTAGTGACCTATTTCGTCTCTAATGGATTCGGTTTTCTCTTAAACTTTTCAGTTTTTCTAATAATTTGTGGCTGATATGCCTAATGTGTAGCTAAGAGAACTGAAAACCGCAGTCGCCTATTGGGGCAAATAAAATTTAACAATTTATCGGTCTCTTGTGGCGCGATTGAGCCAAAGATTGGGACAAACTTATCATTTGATTTACACAGGGTAAAAATTTAAACTGCAATAAAATTGGTCAAATCCTTGCCTTTTTTCACGAAGTAACCATCATGCCATAGCTAAAGGCAATAGGCAGTCGCTCCAAAATTTGTTTTGAAAAAACAGCAAACTCTTGCAAAACTCCAGGTTATTGCATTACAGGCACCTCTGAAGCCGTTTTGAACATAACTATTACAAACAATGGGTAAAGCAAGGAGAAATTCTCCTTAAATTTCACAATCCACTAACAAAAATATTGTCGCATGATCAAAATAGGCCATTCATGAACTAGAGTGACGGGGCATACTAACTCTGATTGGGGTGACTGCATTTTCCCTTTAAGCAACAGTGCTATTATTTCTCCGGCGCAAAAAGCACTAGTACGATATTAAGCACTTTGGCACTTTTTAGCGTTCTACTACATTATTTTAACCTATTTCAGGGCCATGGACTCCCTATTGTTAATATCTCTGAGTACTGGCTCTCTGGCTCTTCCACCCACTTTATTTTCATCAGAAGCAATGAACGGAACAAAAGAGTTTGTCCTCCCCGAGAGCTAATCGTTACTGTACCCTGAGAGCCATTATTTACTGGAAATCTATAACGAGAAGTGCTCGATTACACAGAAACGGAAATATAATCTTACTCTTTGAGTAACCGCAAATATCATTAGGCCTACGTGATTTTATTTTCACATCAGTAAACAAATATTGACTCGCTCTTGTGAAAGAAAAAAAAGCGTCTTCACGTCACATCGCTCCCCATGGAAATAAACGTAGCCTGCTGCGAAAACGTTGACATATAGTGAAAAAAGGGAAGGAAGGTACGTAATATTTTTAGCCGGAGACTGTTGCACAAGATTGGAAAAGAAATATTCATTTTTAACAACATATTCTATCTTCAGTTGCCACGGCAACATAATGTTTATATACCTTGCGATCAGAGCATATATACAGTGGCGCCGCCAGGATTTGGGGATGGGGGGGGGCACCACAGATGACGTCGCAATGCCATCTCAGTTGAACCCTCGCATAGATGCAAAATGGTGCTATCTTTAAGATATTTATGAAAGTGATCTGGTGCTGGAAAATGTCCATAATTAAGTGAAGGGTATGTTGTGAACAAACCTCCTGAAGCCCCCTTTTTTTGGCTACTTTACTGCCTTCTATTTTGGGAAATGTTTTACTCAAAACCACGTGCGTGCAGCTGTGGAGTCCACAGAAATACTTTTGAACAATTACGAAAATTTTCCTTTGCTTCATTGTGCATTACAAAAGGTATCGAAGGCTGGCAGACACCGGTATAGGGACTCCTGGGAGCTCTGGATGAATTATATAAAGTGAAGCACTGACTTGATGCATATTACCTGATATCCAAATGATACTATAAAGTATGACACCATCAAGCACTTTACAAATATCGTATTTTTACTTATTTTGAACGCAAATCCAGACGAACAGCTTCCAACAATGGGGAATAGGAGGGAGGGAGAGGACAGGTGCAGAGAGGTAATATAAGACCACCCTGATAGGTATAGTAAAGGGGGTGAAGAACTTACAAGCTCGTTTCAGAATGCTTTTTCGTCGTGTTTTAACAATCACCATCTATACCGATAATGGCTGCGCGCGAAGCGCCCGGTAAAATTTTTGAAAAACGTACAACAGCAAATAAGTACTTAAAACCTTCCACATCATGCTACAAATTAGATTGAAAGATCCTACATTGATGCGAGGGCCCCTACAGAGCTTGGAGATATACCTATTGGAAAAGTGTTGTGATCAGATAAGTGTCATGTATTATTATCTTAATGATGGTCATGAAATGGAGTACATGTCGTGACGAACGTGCGCGAAGCTACAAATTAGATTGAAAGATCCCATGTTGATGCGAGGCCCCTACAGAGGTTGGAGATGTACCTCTGATTTCGGTAAAGTGTCGTGATCAAAATAGCATCATGTATACCTTAATAATGGTCATGATATGGAGTGCCATTCGTGACGAATGCGCTCGAAGCGCGCCGACAATTTTCTTTAAGTAAGATTTTCATGACAAAACCTGCATTTAGGCTCTGCATCGAGACACTTTCAGTTCCCCAACAATCCTAGCCTATATGCCAATCAAAAGGCCAGTCTTTTACCTGAGTGGAATTCGTAAACATCTTTCAACTTTTGCTGCTGTGCTTCTCACCGGGATTTGCTATCGGAAGAGACTGGTAATACGAACAATATTGAGGTAAGGTTTGAAGCGAGCGAAGCACGCGAAATTTTGACAGTTTGCGAAAGATTTGCAAATATTCTGACAGTTTGAGAATCAATTGGGACAGAAAATGATTACAATATACTGATAGATCCATCACTCGGTCAAAAACATTCGACCCTACATTCTACAGAAATATATAGCTTAAACGCCTCTTGGAATCATTTTAAAATATTAAAAGAAAGATCAGAAATCGATTGGGGGGGCACACCGGCCATCCCCCTTGCAGGCGCATCTGTGTATTCAGATTTGTCTGTAAAGTCCTATTCATGTTGGTAGCACTTTAATTCGTTCTTCCCACCAGTCCACACCCTCCACAGAATATAATACTTTAATCACCCTGGTTATTCATCCCTGTCCCAGTGTCATCCATCAAGCCTTTCAAAAGATTGTAAAATAAGTATACTGTAGGTGATAACCACGAGGAAAACGTTAAGTATGTACATAAATTATTTATTAGCTTACCCCAATTTATAAAAAATAAAAAAAACCCGTACGCGTAGGCATATTGTAATAGGTATGGCAAAGATTTACACCTCAGGGCCAACTACTGTACACAACGATCGCTGTCGCACATTCACTTAATTTGTATTCGTACTTACGAGAACTGGTTTGTATTCCTACTCTTATACTCACATATAGCAGTGATAACGCAAACTCAGAACTGGGGCCCTCGGTTGTGCTAGTAACACAGCTTTTGCATTACTGTCGGAATCACGGACATAATAGGGTCCTCTCTCACACTCCGAAAACAAAAAAAAAATATTAGAAACGCACAGTAAAATACCAATACACTACGTCAAGTAGCACATGTCATGTGACGAGTACGAAAGCCTTGTGTTACTTTTACGCATGTGGGATACGATACGATATGTTATGAAATTACACGATATGTGAGGTATGATATGATGTGATGTGATCCAATTTGATCGGATCTGATGTGATCTGATGTGATATGACATGACATGACATGAAATGTGATTAACCAACCGCACGCTACACCAGTAAAGGTGTACTGTGTGGGGAGGTCTCTGTGACTCTTTTTGTACTGATAGTGTAGTCTCTTTTTATTGGCAAATGCAAACCATTGCCCCTCCATTGTATGTGAAAACCTGCTTTTCAGCAGACTCTGGTTTACCAAGTTTAATTTCTCCTCAGTGAAATTACTTTGAAATTAAATACTGTAACAGAAAAGGCAAAATTAATCTACTTAGACATAAATAGCAGAGTTGTAACCAAGTCATTTTTTCTCAAGTCAAGTCAAGTCCCAAGTCATTTACCTTCAAGTCAAGTCTCAAGTTATTTACCTTCAAGTCAAGTCAAGTCAGTCACAAGTCATTTTCGCCCAAGTCAATTCAAGTCACCAGTCATTTTTGCTCAAGTCAAGTCAAGTCACACAAGTCATAATTTTCAAAAATAAAAAAAAATTAACAAGCATATATACTAGATGTTGTCCCTAGATATGGAGATCAGGTTGAAGATCATAACAGATTTTTATCCAAACTTAGAAGTCACACCTGGCCCTTTTTTTTGGGGGGGGGGGGGAGATTTACGAAACATGTTCTGTCCATACTGTTTATTCTAAGGAATATCCAAGCAACAACTTCTTAGGAAAGTTAATGACGAGATCATAAAAGCTTAACCACTTAGTAGCTATTAAAGATATGTTAAATAAGAAAAAATAAGTTCTTATGGAACTTGGATCGTTTTCAAAGGAAAAGAGTATTCCTCAAACACATCATCACTCCACATTTTAAAGTTTTGTGGCTACCCTGCATAAATGTGTCAATCCTTTTTTCCATGTAGTAATAGGTTTTCCGTGAACCTGTGTAAATGTAATTAAGCCACCCATTAAACTGAATGTATGCTTTAAATGGCAAGAACAAAGTGGAGGTATGCGTGCTATTGCTCTAAAAGATTCATGACGAGTAAAACTGTTTTATTAAACTATGTTATCGGAAAGATTTCAGAAGCACCGTTTAGGATGCCATGATTCCCTCTCATTGACCAAGGCGTACATGTATGATCATGATGGACCGTACGACTGCACACAAATATGGAAGTTTTTTGATGACTGAGCAATTTTGCTATTCATGAGGAGGGGGAAAATGCTAAGTGCAGCAAAATTACAATTCGTTATATAGACAGGAGCTTTAAAAGATACTGAAAATTTCTCTCTGTGCTCTCGAATAAGTGTTCATAAAGTGCAGATAAAATGAGGTCAACAAGTGTTACTCTTGATCTAAACTTGATTGACAGATGCCAGGAAGTTGCATTTTCCATCTTGTCATTGGGGTGCTTTTTCTTGAGGAGGACGCCTACAGCTCATTAGGTCATCACTTCTTCGACGATCGTAAGTCCGGCTTCGCCATCATGTAGTGAACCCCCATCGATTTGTATTCCCTGGATCCATACAAACAAAGACCTATTTAATACCCTTCATTTTCAAACCAGTTAGTTTCATTTTCTTGTCACCCATATTTTATAGACAAAGGGTGTTCTTTTATTTTCATTTATATTTGAAGCACGAGGGGAGGGAGTTTTCTCAATACCATTCTGGGCAAGCATGGATAACTCCCTGGTGTAAGGGGCGATGAGCCGAAAAAGATTGGGAAGCACTGGTGTACACTTACTTTGAACGAGACGTGTGTTTGAATAAGGGGCGAGCCTTGCAAGGAAGACCTATACTATGTGGGTTTGGGTGATTAATTCAATTATAGTGCTACATTAC
>WURT03039540.1:0-14841 GCA_009936505.3 Holothuria glaberrima
GACACATGTTGCTGACACAACTGGACACAGAAATTTTGTCCTTGTGTACACTAGACACATGTCGCGGGCACATGTTGCGACACACTTGAACAACATGTTGTCAAAAATGAGCAACAATGGTGCAGAAGCTCATACCTTCACAAAGGGTCCCTGGGTTCTTGTCTTTAATAGTACAATCGTCAAATGACATTAAATGACCTCAAATGACTTATGACCCAAACCTCGAACACCTGAAGGCAGCTTCGGGAATGTCAGGAAGTATGTTTCTTGTTATCTTCATTTTGAAAGTTGTTTTCGTGAATACATCTTAAGAAGGTTCTTACGTAGTTCATATGCATTTTGACTTATGAAAAACACTTACGCAAATGTTAGTGAATCCCACCCCAGACCACTAACCAAGCAACATTGACGTGCTATTAACTCTGTTTAACATTAATTGGAAGGAAGGGTTAAGCATTTTGCAATATTTCACGAGAGGTACATAACGGTCCATTTTGGGATTTGGCTCCTGAACACCCTGAAGTTACCACGAGCAGAATATCATTATGACAAATCATCAAATTGTACAAGAGAATCTGTAGGAAAACGCAATTTGCAGAATTTCACAAAAAAGGGTAATAGGGCCCACATGGGACCTTAGAAATAAACTTCCGAAAACTTCCATAAACAGATCACTAACCAAGCATCATTATGACAGGCGGTCAACTTTGTTAAACATTAACTGGAAGAAGAGGTTAACCATTTTACAATACTTCACACAATGGATCCTAGGGCCCATCTTGGTCCTTGCAGTGGATCCAAAATTCCTGTGCACCATGAAGGTACCATTAAAAGAGCATCATTATGACAAACCATCAACATTATACAAGAAATTTTTTCGAGAAAAAACATTTTTCAGAATTTCATAGAATGGACCATAGGGCCCTCCTGGGACCTTGGACCACAATTCAAGAATCCAATATACAGATCACTAACCAGGAATCAATTTTGACAGGGCATCAACTCTGTTAAAAAAAACTGGAGGAGGGGTTGACCATTTTGTAATATTTCACAAAATGGACCCTATGGCCCCTCTTGGGCCTTGGACACCAAATTCCTGAACGCCCTGAAGGTACCACTGACAGAGTAACAGAAACCATCAACATTGTACAAGAAAATGTTTATTAGGAAAAGCATTTTGCAGAATTTCATAAAATGGGCCATAGGGCCCACATGGGACCTTGGACCAAAATTCCTAAAAACCCAAATGGCCGACCACCCAAGGAACATTGTGTCCAAGTTTCAAACAAATCTATGGAACGTACAACAAAAGAGGCTATGGACAAGCCCTGGACCCAGGTAGCAAACCTACATTGGCCCCATATAGGGGAACCCATATGGGGCCATATGATTTTGCACCCACGATTCATAAGGGGCCCATATGGGCCAGCCCATATGACCCATATGGGGTAGTTCTGGTGCCCATATGGGGCAATTGCTCACATGGGCCCCAGAACCATCCCATGTGGGTCATATGGGTTATCTGGGCTGGCCCATATGGGCCCCTTATGAATCTTGGGTGCAAGATCGCATGGGCCCCATGTTTTCGTCGAAATGGGGCCCATAAGGGGCTCATATTGGAATTTTACCTCGGGATCACCATGAGAGAGCAACATGGGGCTTACCATACACTCTCCCCTGAAAGAGCTCAGGTTGAAAGACGCCCTCCTACGTGAATTTCCTGCGTGATATGAAAGGGGGGTAGGCATTCACTATCTGGCGTTACCAAGTCGGTGAACTGTTATATTTTTTAGGGTAAATACACGATCATGTTATACATGATAATCAAAAGCTTTAGGGAATTCCACTCTTTTGGAGGAATGTGAGTCATTTTCAAATTGATAATTGAGAGGTCTCATACCCCCGCCCACCCCTTACATTTGCCCATCTATTGCAAAGTAGCAGCTTTGAGGTGACTGTCTTTGTACACTTTCGATTGAACATCCCACAGACTGGGACTACTCTCCTAATTTAATCAAATCCTCCACTTAAGCATTTGTCCATTCCATGGGGCTGCCATTTTGTCAAAGTCACAGGACTATAGGTGGATCAGTTGATTCAAATATGATTTCTGATTGGTCAGACCTTAGACACATGTTTCCGGAAAATTGATTCTGAATTACTTGGCAACATGTGTCGACAAATGGCGGGACACATGTTGGCAATTTTTTTGCTCTGTACACACTGTCAACAATTTTCGGAACAATTTGATGATTTCTCATAATGATATTCTGTTCGTGGTAACTTCAGGGTGTTCAGGAGCCAAGGCCCAAAATGGACCGTTAGGACCCTCTCGTGAAATATTGCAAAATACTTAACCCTTTCTTCCAATTAATGTTATGTTTCTAGAAAAGAAGTCAACACATGAAAACACTGTTAACATAGTGCCTCAAGAAATGATGTTGAAAGA
Organism: Holothuria glaberrima; assembly: GCA_009936505.3. Classification (NCBI taxonomy): domain Eukaryota; kingdom Metazoa; phylum Echinodermata; class Holothuroidea; order Aspidochirotida; family Holothuriidae; genus Holothuria; species Holothuria glaberrima. The sequence continues at coordinate 2,450 of WURT03039540.1, forward strand.
TCATATTTGACCTGTAAATGTCTCATAACGAGAACAAGGGTTTTCACCGACGTCACGTGATCTCGCATCTCTGGTTTTGAAGGGCATGCGTCCGTTAACCGTTGTGTCACAGTAGTTTCTATGATCATGCCGTGCAAGTGTGCTGTAAATACACTTTCTGCGTGTGTGTTTTGCCCTTCAGTCTCTAGGAATCCATCGCACGTGACGTCACATGAAATCCTTCTATGGGGTCGGTCGGTGACACGTCACTTCTCCATGACAACGATGTGTTAGAGTGAAAACAAATGTATTGCGCGTATTCTGCACATAGTGTAGTCTAGGGATTGTTTTCATTCCAGCATCGAAGCGCGTAGAGGTGTTCCCCTATGGTCATACTGCAGTCAGTTGGTGTTTTCACTCCAAAGTTGCTAGGGTAACGAAAAGACCCTGATGACCGACCGACCGACCCCATAGATTCATTTTAAGTTTGGAGTCTTTGAACTGGACAGTGGACACTGCCCTCATCATAAGGTACTTTGACACCTTCAACTATTTTCAGTAGCACATAAGCATGAAAGTATTACCTCAGAGGTAGTCGGCGTACTTCCATGATATAAACCATCAAAAACCATGAAACCATTTTTATTTTCCTACATTGGATAATTAATTTTGACTGCGTTGTACTGTGTTCAGTTGTTCAGTTGTCTGTCTCGTTATAAACAATGGTTGACATAAAGAAATGTAAGACTTGTACGGAGCTCTCAAAGCGACACTTTGCATGTCATGATGGTGAGATGGTTTATCTGACCAAGTTTTCATCCTTTCTCTAAGAAGTCGACATGGCGGAGTGCCGTCAGAAGGTATTTTCGATTGGGGGAGGCTGACGTGTGCACGTTGAAAATATAGGGTGTATGGAGAAAATTTTTGAAAAAGTGCCTCCTAGATTGTAGGAAATGGCCCCAAAAGTTAAAATGTTGGTATCATGATTTTTTGTTTGACGTTTATATAAGTTTGCCCAAATTTTGATTCAAATTTTAGCCCAGTTTCGTAGAAAACTGACTTAAATGTCTAAATTGACTCCCCAAGTTGGATTGATAACTTGAACTCATTTCCCCACCCATTTCCCCACCTTATAAAATAGACCTAATCCCTTTGGGTAAGGAGGCAATTCGATTTAATTACAGCTTAGACTATGTGCTAAATATAGGAGACGAAATAGGCCTATCTCCTACATTTTTAGGGGACCTTAAGTGGATTCTTATACTTTTGGTTGACTGTAAGGGAAAGCTGTGGTGACTAAGTGGAGGGGTAACAATTCCTTTCCTTGAAAAATTCTTGTTTTGTTAGGTAAGGTGGCTTTAATAGATGCAGTTGGTTAGTTAGTTAGTTAGTTTTTAGTTAGTTAGTTTACGGCCCAGTTTCTAACCAATTGGTTCAAGTCGGGCACGGCCTTTTTTCCAGTTGTGGCTCACTGGCTTGTTTTCCCTACTGTATTGCTTATGCTGAGCACCAAGCACAACAGCAGTAGGTTCCATTTTTAAAGTCTTTGGTGTGACCCGGCCAGGATTCGAACCCCAGACCTTCCGGCTGCAAGTCGGATGCTCTAACCACTTGACCATGCAGTCCGCAAATGCAGTAATCATTATTTAGTGATATTTTGGCTGTGGTATGGAACTCGTTATAAAAATGTGTAATGACAAATGCATACTACAAATGTTACCGTATATGCTACTCATGACATTATATTGCTCTAAGATTCTCTACTGATCATGAGGCGTCCCTGAAGAGGTCGGAGTTGTACATTTTTCAGAAAAGTGTTTTGGTTATAATAATGTATTGTTGCCCCAATAATGGTTATAAGATATGTAGTGTGTACCTTGATAAATGAGCGAGAAGCTCGCCGAAATTTTGCATTGAAAATCATCCCCATAACAAAATTTCCGAGGAGTCTTTGCACTGACACACTTTTAATTCCTAACAAAATGCATAAGCTAATTGAAGGGGAGTCTTTCCCCTGAATTCCACTACTTTGCATTCTTGCAATACCCTGCTCCTCCATAATGACTCCAATGCACAAGAACAATCGGCGTAATTGTAGAACCCTCACCTTTGAAAATGCGAATATGTTTGAGACGGTATTGATAGTAAACACGGCCACGCGGTGGGGTTGCACCCGCTTGGAGCGCACGAAAATGCTCCTTTCCATTCCTGAAGCAAGGAATGTTGCAGGTACAATCCCAATTTCTTAGACCTTGAATTTACGTAGCCTAGCTTTCTTCTGTGCATCAGTGTAGCGGGCCCACTTTTAGTCTGGGACCCCGACTCAGCACGGTCCGAGCCCATGGGAGTTACGCCACTGTGAATAATCAGTAACTTAAGATAAAGCAAAAGTCAGCGGCTTCATCATGCATTGACCCTTTAGATTTCCAAAAAAATGACGCAGAAAGTCAAATTTAGTACGTCGTACGACATTGAGTCCGTATTTTCAAATACTTTCATAAAAGATTTTTTCCTTATTGACTGAATAACGGAATGATACGTCATTTGTTTTAATATAGGCCTAGGCTAATACGTATAGACTGAATGACACATGATGTAACTTTCAGAATGGTATTCATTATTTTTAATTCTCCGTCTTTCACTTGTTGGATGTTTTTATTGCATTAAAAAAACTATGCATAGCAAAATTATTGGGGGCCGCAGTCCCCAGCCCCCCCCGGTTCCGACGGCCCTGTGGCGGGATAATTTATCTTACCATGTCGAAATTATAATTTAGAAAGTCGACTTGGCGAGATAATTATCTAAGCATGTCGACTTCCTAAATTAGGATGTCGGCATAGTAAGGTATTTACCCCGTCATGTCGACTTCTTGGAGAAAGGATGACAACTTGGTCAGATAAATTATCTCACTATTATATGGCATGCAGTGTGGCAATTTTGAGAGCTTTGTAGTGCAACTTGGATATTAACACCAATGCATCATATACCCAAAGATGACCGTCTCTCTTTGTTCTTTTTTTTGTAAACACTGGTCAAGATTCGTATTCTTGCAGACTCTTCAAGACTATGTCAAAGAAAGCAGAGAGTCTTTTCAGAGTAAACTCGTAATACATTGAGGGAAAATTTCACCAGATCTGAGTACATATGAAAAAATAATGATATTGGGCAAATTTTGCTTAACAACGTATAGGAAAAACTTATTGTCCAAATATCAAGTTGCCACTTAATAAGCATGGAGTTGTCCTGCTATAAGGCAACCTACTGCTCTAAACCAACTTGTCAGCAGTTGGTGAGCAAAGTTAAATCAAAATAAGTATATTAACTAACGTATTCGGGGGGGGGGGTTTCATTCGACTGAAAGCACAAAACAAGCTGGGGTGACGGGTGATTTGGTACAAAGTATCCAAAATCCCCCCAAAAAATCGCCCTTAAAAATGAGAGGGAGGCGAAACAAGACCAATTCGCCCTTGATAACCTTAAATACATCATAATAGTCAATGAAAACAAGAAGCTCTTAAAGACCCCCCCCCCCCCAAGCCACGAAAGTTATTAAGCGGCGTTTATTTATTTATTTTTTTAATATTTGAAAAGATCCGTTCTGAAACAACTAGCATTAACCTCAGGCTCCAGCGAATGGAACAATACTATATACATTGTGTACGGTGTGTACTGAAATCTCGTTGTAATGCATTATGGTAGTCCTACAAAGATTTTCTCGACTATGTTCTTTTATCGGGATGGGGGAGGCTGGAGTAGGCGTGTACTAACAATTTGATGCTTTGTTATCTTTACAGTCTTAAATACTCCACTAGTGTTAAAGCTTTATGTGTCGAACTTTTAAACGAGGTAGTGCGCTTTGCCACTGAATATAAAAAGTTTTAAACTTGAATATGCAATGACGAGACATGAGCTACAAATCTTCAAGGCTGCTAGAACCAGGTTGGCACAGTGCATATTTTAGTACCTGTATAATATACATCACGAGATTCGCACGAGTAAGGATAGGAAAGGTCGCTCTTCAAAAGGATTTTTCAAAAGCAGACAAGTTGCAGTAAAATCTGTCAGATTGCTGTTATTTTTCAGTATACGCACTAAACGGCTGGACTGCGTCCATGGGTGTTGGCACAAAAAGATCAGTTAGGGGCAAAACTTTTAATTGATCAAACCAGGGAAAAAATTTGGCTCCCAGAAAAAAGCTTAATTGCTAAATGTTGGCCCTCATACAGATGTGTAGACAAGAATTTGCTATACTAGTGGCGAAACGGGTTGGAAAACTATCTAAGCGTAGCGCCACCATAGTTTGGCGCAATCGCCAAGAAAATTTTGGCCGAAATGCCTCCCAGATTTGCTGCAAATGGCACTTCCCAGGCCTTGTGAGTTGCATCTTATCATTTTCTATTGTAAAATCTCATGTTCTGGAAATTTTCTAGCGATATCATGAAAAAATGTTGATGTTATTTTTTCTTCAAGTTTTTGATTTTCTAGGGGGAGGAGAAAGTGCCCGTCTTGCCCCTCCCCCTCCGGGCGCCCATGGCTGCGTCTTTGTGCTACAGGACATGTAGTCAATTTACACCAATCAAATTCTCGAATGTTGATATAAATCATACTTCAAAGTTTTAACATTGGAAAGAGAGATTATCTTTGAGTTTCCCGGTCCCATCACTTAGCCCTTTCCTGGATACTAATCCTGATTTTCAAAAAAAAAAAATTGTAAATCTTTGAAATGCTTTATGTTTATTCGTCCTGAAAAACAGTTAAACATAAGGTGAAAGGCCAACCGCAAAATCTGTCAATTCACCTACCACTAGAAGACGGAATTATTTCCCACATTAGGGGCATTAAAAGGGTGATCAGTAAAGATCATTTTCGCCCGTCGGTTTGTTGGGGGTGGAAGCTTTCTTGAAAAATCTAACGAACATTTCTTATGGAGAAGTAATACTGAAGTTATTATCCTTGTGATTCTAGTAAGTGATCCGCGATGTTAAATTTTCATTTGTGGGGTAATCAACACAGACCATAGGCGTATAGGTAGCAGCTTGGGGCTTTAGCGGCCCCTGGTCAAAAATGTGGTGCTTCTGTCCCCCCTCAACCCTCCCCAATCCAGGAACGAAAACGCTTAATTTGTTTCCTATTTAAAAATGTCAAAAAATTGTAGTAATTTACCTTAAAATTTGCCCAATATGTTGCAACAAATTGCATCTAAGGACCCTTAAATATTCGAAAATTTCCCCTCCTCATAAACCCCTCCGCCAGGACGGCGGTCTGAAACAATGTTCACCCCTCCCCAATCTCGAACAGCTTCCTAGCCCATGATGTAGACAGTAGTGTTTTCTGTGTAAGGGCTGCATTTTGTGAGCAGATGGAAGGTTCGACAATACCTCTGTAAGATAAACTTGGAGTACTACCCTTAGATGGAACAAACAAGAACCACAACAATTCCTGGAGAAAACCAAATAAACTACAATGTTTTGATAAGTAATTATGCATCAGTTGTAGTCAAAGGCGTAGGAAGCTGTTCTTTGGTGGGGGGGGGGGGTGAGGGATGTTCTTTGCTGGGGGGTGAGGGATGAACGTTTTAGAATTATGTCCCAAAAAGGTATCTAAGTGAGAAGGTCTCCGTGGAGGGGGTGCATTTGCTGAATATTTGATGCTGCCTTTGATGATCTTTTTCCAGTAAATTTAGTGAAAAAGTTTGGTATTTATGAAAAAAAGGTTTGATGTATTCCACGTGCAGAGGGGTTAAAAACGAATTTTCGTGTTTTGAAAACAGGGACACGAGCATACTTCTTTGGCTCCTACATTTCAACTGAAGCTAAATCCTCCTCCCTAGGCTCTATTACTTCCCGTTTTCAACGCCTTTGCTTCTATCAAATCCTGGCCGGGTCATACCGAAGAGTTTAAAAATGGAACCTACCGCCATTGTGCTTGGTGCTCAGCATAAGCAACGGAGGAGGGAAAACAAGCAAGTGAGCCACAACTGGAAAAAAGGCCGTGGTCGGCTCGACTTTAACCAATTGGTTAGAAACTGGGCCGTAAAACCTTATCTAACTCTAACTCTATCAAATCGGAATAGTTAGATCAGAGAGCCACAATTATCTTCAAGCTTTGACAATTTCATAATGTAAGTGGAGATTGAATTCAGTGTATGATGGCACAGCTACCTTGATATTTGTTATCTGTAAATCATTCATTTTTTCTTATTATTTATGTCTGCGCGGAAGTACTTTTAGCTCCCAAAGCGTGAAGTTAAAATATTAAAAATAATGCAAAAATCATTTTATGTACTGGTATTTACATTTTGGAAAAGAGATGATGGATCTTTCGCCCAATCCCCTTCAACGTACCATTACGTTTTGGAGGCCTTTTAGTGAAAATTGTGAAGAGCTTAGATGATTCCGTAACTTCCAGATACAGGAGAATGAATTGAAGTGCATATTGCATGACGAGTAATTAGGACGAACTTAAATCATTTTTGTGAAGGCGTTCAGTAACGGACGCAGCCTGTGTTAACTAATGAGCTGTTCCACATATATATTTGACAAAGTAGGCCTACCTGCATGATTATACCTGCTGGCATCTAGGCTACACGTAACAAGAGAGTCCAGTTTGATAAAGCAGTGATTATTTAGCCTCAGTGCGTATACCACTGGCTGCAGGCTACTGGCTGTCTTATCAGGGAGTCGTCAGGGTACAAGCTTTAACTATTAAAACGACTTACAAATGGGATTGACCTCTATTCTTACTTAAACAGAAAAGTGAGTTGTCTCCCAATGGAAGCCAGGTAAGTACTTACCATCTTTTATTTAGGTTTCTGAGTCCGAACGGGGCGTTATGGCCCCTGGAGGGCGTTTAAGTAACTCAGGGGTGATGAGCCCTGAGGGGCCGACAGGGGCGTTTTAAAAATGAGATTAAATTTAAAAGCGGGTCTTTACAAGATTGCGAAAAAAAGGACCCTCATATTTCCATCAGTAGCAGCGAAAACTGCAAACGAAAGAACCGTGGCTAAACATAGTCCAGTCACTTTTCATTCGAATGTAGGTGTTTCTTTGCTATTCATTGACAAGACATACAGATGGAAGAGACAGTTATAGCTTTGTACAATTACAGCTTTGAACATTTTGCAATGTTCTGTGGAAGAAAATTTAAAATGTTTTCAAAAAAGCAATTTTTAGGTGAGCTATTCCCGTCTGTTTCATTATTACGACCTGTGGGACAGCTTGAATGGCAGAAGTCTTACACTGCATCATGCGACCAAATACTATCCTTCGTCCCACTCAAATCCCCTTGCAGCATCAAATAAAAACTGGTCTATTGTGGATTTTTGTGATCTCTTTAATAGTGCGCATTAAAGGTTATTAGGTAATCGGAAGATTTGACGAACACTGAGTGCTTTATTTTTGACAACTTTTTAACAACCGAGATCTTCCGGGGGCTTTTCCCCTGGTCCTCACTGAAACGTAGTCCCTGGACTCCATTTGAGGCTTGGAGGCGCTCCACACGCCCGTGAGGTCCTGAAGTCCATTTCTTCAAGCTATCCTCTGAACATGACCAATCGTTAATCACAGGTAAAGTATTCGCCATCACAAAAGGGCCCAGCCTTTTGAGTCCCACCCCACCAGCCACTACCCCATCTTGAGTAGGACCAACACCTACAAACGATGCATGTGTAGGCCTTACCTTTCCTTCCACAAGTGTTATTTCTGTCGTTTCATGCATACCAATGTTATTTTATAGACGGAGGGGGGGGGGGCGTTTGCCCGAACCAATTGGTTGAAAGGGGACGATGAGCTGAAAACGGTTGGGAATCACTGATTAAGGTTATACTATAGTTTTTCATTATCCAAGGCTTTATTTTATGCATTAGTTGCTAAGGTGGTGAAATCCAGCCTACTGATGAAAACCAAACCTCCACTTCTGTGGTAACCCCGCGGAAAGGACGAATATTTCTTGTTTAGCTTATCGCTATATAAAACCTCCTCCACCCCTGGCACCCCCGAAATGGAGGGCGTCAGCCACAAACTGCACAGGCGGTACGCAGGCTACTTCTGTTATGGAGTTACGTACTCTTAAGAAACTCAAAACTGAAGGCGACCATTCGCTCTCACGAAATACGCATTTCATTTAGTAATTACAACTACGAAAAATCCGAAGGTGTGATATTACACAGATACCAAAAAAGTCTCTACGCAGGCTACTCAACTGTACTTGGGCGGCGGAAGGGGGGGGGGGTTGGGGCTCAGCCCCCATGAAAAAAGGGGAGGGTAAAGGTATGTTCGGACCATTTCATTCGGCCCGCGAGGTTATCCATAAATGTAAATTCAGAATCACTTATAAGGAATTGACAATACACGTTTAGCCTAACGTGCCCACCGCTTATCCTGGTTTTACAGTACCACTTTCCTGGCATTTCACGTAGTCTGCTGAGAAACACTACAAGTATATATTACTAAAAGCGCTGTATGCACAATGTACATTGCCAACTGTTTCGTAAGCCATAAATCAGGTGCAGAATCCTTTTACCTCTGGAAGTAACGGGAGCTTTGCGTGGCAGTTAGGTTACATAACATTGTAAGGAATAACACTACCAAATTTGTTGGTCTATCTTATAAAGTACGAAACTCAGTGGGTATTGTATATATTCCGGTAGATTCGGAACGGGGTTGGGCTAGAACCCTGAGAACTGTCCCTCCGACGGAAGAATGAATTAAACGTTAGAATGTGTACAATTTTGCAACATGTAAAATAAAGAAAAAATAAAGTTGGTTTAAAAATACGCAGTTTTTCGGCTCGCTTCGCGCACACCTTTCATGTGCGCTCATCCATCATTACTTCATGTATAAGCAAAAAGACAAATGGTCATTGTGATGCTTCTGGTCTGTGTAGCCTTGCATATTCTAGGTCATTTAAAGATAGTGGATGAATATTCTATTGCCTACAAGTTAGTACAAATTCGAGAGCTTTAGGGGGCTTCGCCCCAGTTCTTGCCTAGACTTTCAACTCCACAAGATCCCACCACTGGGCCTGTTTGGGGCCCCTTGGCCTGCGCCCTATGGGGAAAAGTATATTGCACCCTCTCTGTGGTCGTCCCGCGAGTGGGTTATGACCTTCAAAACGGCCCGTCAGAGAAAAAGCTTCCCCACCCCTGAATGAGACCATTTAAAGACACATTAAAGGACATGTTTAGGTTGTAGCTTCAGTTTTTATGCAGCTTGAGATATGTGCAGTGTATACCGTGCAACAGAGTGTGCCGATGTAGAAAACAGGTCCGTTTCATGAGGTGCCAAATGTGCAAAAATTCACCAGAGCTTATAATTTATTGTGTGTTGAATGCAACGTTGTGTGCGAGCGATTAGATCCACGCTAAAACTAGTTTAACAGGTTTGCAAGTATCCCCCAAATCGCTGTGTCCTGTTGATTAACATGTTTAAATTAGTTCCAGATTCTCAACGCCGCATTGTCTGTTAGGATTCAGCAACCTCCTTCCCCCGCCCCCACGGCAGCACCAGCTGTTTAAAGGTGGATAATAGCGAAAGAAATTGCTGAGTGGGCCAATGACTGTCATCTTTATTTATGTCTTTGGGGCAATAACAAGAAGAATGATACTCAATGGAGGTGGCAAATGTCCAATTTGAACCGCAACTTCCCCGGCCCTTCACACTGTTTGAAAACACAGTGGTTTGTGATTCAGGATTGTGTTATTTTTCCTACTGTGTGCAACACGCAAAGACCCATAGCTGCATGGGACTGAGACGGGGCTGAGGCTACAGCCCTAATCCTTCAGTTGTTCAGGCAGGATATTTGCTATGATGGAAGAAATGTACGCCATTTTCGGGCAAACGTGCATAGATTATCACCTTCAATTGACCGAAAGTGTCCCGTTTACTTGTGCCTGGCTGAAATATAGCTTTCATGTAAAAAAGTTCATATATTGAACATAGTCCGTGACAAATTTCACACGACTCCGACGTGCATCTGATCATGTTAAGTCCGATGAGTCTTTCAAAGTTCAAGCACACCTGATTGACATAACAGCAACGCGCAGCAAAATATGCGCATATACAGGCACTTTTGCTTTCTATCGTTTATCATGAAACTGATGATACGAACAAGAACGTTTTACACGCATGTTTTCTAAAGTTGTAAGACGTGCATTGTGAGTGCATACACGCATTTGTTGTGAAAAGTAATTGTAGGAGCTATACTTTACATTTTATGAAAAACGAAAATTCTAAGACAGAAATGCTGAACTGAAAGAGTGTTTGCTATCAGTTGCAAGGTATAAGGAGTACTATCTCCTGTAATACTAAGGCATTTTGGCATAACCTTAAACAACGCCCCAGCTTTTGGTGATGCACAATTTAGAGTGTCATTTACTTATTAGTATATTACTCCCTCAGCAAAAACTAATGCAACCTACATTCTCCACTATGAAATAGTTGACTAAAAGTCTGTCATGTGATTGACAAGGGGGCAATGTGTAAATTAAATTGTTTGGCAAAACTGCTCTGCCCCCATGGTTGAAAGTGGTCTTGGACACTTATGACAATTAACTTCTACAAATCTCTTCTCACGTTTTCCTGTTACTTACAGAGACGAGATGGACCCCAGTGCCCGAGAAGAGAGCAAACCCCCGGCTCAGCACGACCATCCAGAGAGAGAACCAAGTGAATATGGTGGAGACGGAAGAAGAGGTGTATTTTGGAGGTATATCCGATCAACAATTGGGCAATACGGCATGATGTGGGCTATTCTTTCAGGCTTGGCACAGGCAGCCCAGTTAATAGTTCTCGGGAAGACCGCAATTATCCTCACATCGATGCAAACTATGTTTATAAGGAGTTGTTTTCTTCTCCCTTGTGTGCTTTTTATTTCTTGGGAGGCAAGTAAATGTTACGACTGGACCGACATGTTGGATAATTTACTGTTTGGCATTAACGACGTTGTTTTAATGGGACTTACGACCGTCACAATGGTTTTATCCTCAACATCCGATACAGTCGCCATCGCATATAATTTCGCAATCCCTTCAGCGATCCTTGCGTGTATCATATTGGGTGAAACTTTCGATACCATAGATTTTATATTTGCAATTGTTAACGGTACTGGATTGGTTCTCATATCAAAGAGCCGCACAGACACTTCTGAAGTTTCCCAGGAAACATCTGTGCTAGGACTTCTTTTGTCTTTTGGATGTCTCTTCTTGGGTTGTCTGCTTCCAATAGCTCCCCGTAGACTTGCGCATAGAGGTAGGGAGGATCCAAACCTACTAACGTTCATGGCTGGGTCTTGCGGCCTCCTGATGACCTCTGTCTACCTGACCATCACTACCTCGTGGATGCTTCCACAAACAAGCTATGAAATTTTCATGTGTATTCTTTTGGGGTTCTTCACCATGCTTAGCTTTTGGGCATACACAAGAGCCTTAAAAACAGAATTTGCCCTTGTCGTGTTACTGGGATTGACACTTTGTATACCCGTAACCTATTGTTACGATGTAGTATTTGGAAACCAAGGAATTAAATTTCTAACCGTTGCTGGAGTATGCCTTACCGTTGGATCAACTGTAAGCTTTTACGTGAAGTCATATTGTATGACACCATCCTGAGAGAGAAGCCATAACAAATCACCACAATACGACGAGGTGAGGGCAGGGAGTTGTGGTGAGAGTAAAAACTTTTATCTCTGTGGTTAGGCTGTAAATCCTAACACATTAAAATGTGAAGCACAGATGTTTGTGTGACAACCATTGACAATAGTTTCGGTATACTGAGTAGTATCCTAACCGGGTGAAGCACAAGAAGAAACATTTAGAACAGTCAAGAAAGTGGCAACCTCTTTAATCTTTTTATCTCAATGTATTTTTTCTCAATTTATGGAACAGCTTTCGGTGATACAAATTTTGTAATTTTGTAGGCCTATTATGCGGCAAACAAGAGCGCACGACTCATTCTTTCCTCCGGGAAATTCACCAACGGTATCATAGCGCCGTTGTGAGAGCGATCCCTTCCTGCAGTATCCCGATTGGTTAGTATACCTTTTGCAGCACTAGTCGAAAAGAGATGGCGAACCTCGACAATATTTACCTTAGAAGATTAACCTGCAGGAGGTCCAACGTTCTATAGACTCTTTGAAGCAATGTTCGTTTCCTACTGTTATCTTGCCTTTCATCCCAAAATTCTTATCTCAATACCAAAATCAACTAGGATCAGTGATGCATTGTCAAAATAAAAATGAGAAGAAACACTCCTTAGGCCCACGTTGAACTCGGTAACTATTCGTTACCAGCCTTCGTCGTCAATCGTCAAACTAAATATCGTTCCACCTACTCGTAGAATACGTTCCTTAATGATGGGAAAATTTGCTAAAAACTGAGACGAATGTATAGGCTTGAACCACTGGCGGATTCAGGGCCT
>WURT03039551.1:0-33816 GCA_009936505.3 Holothuria glaberrima
CGTACGCTAAGGTGACTATGGAGAAGACATTCCACATATGTCTGCTAACAATTCCATGTATTGAAAGAAAATTTCCTTAAAAGGCAATAAGTTTGATTCATTTTGGACAATGTTCCAATTTTTACGAGTCTTCAAAAAGATTTTGTATCACTAAAACTTCCTTTAACATCTCAAAGCATCTCTAAAGCAGTACTGGAATCCACTAAGTTTCTTTTAACGGAAAGGAGATTTCCATGAAGGTAGAAATATTACACACTACAGAAATTGTGAAAACACCTCATTTGACCTTATTTATAAGGTCATTGCACCTGCGCTGTTGGTAATTCCGAACTACTTTATTGTGCTGTTGAGCATTTAAAACATTGTAGGAAACATCTGACTGTATCCTTTACAAAAACGGTAGAGATTTCTATGTTCTATAGATGTTCTGTATTCCTTAAAATTTGAAGGAATACCTATACAAATTTCCGTCTATGGAATGTTCAAAATTTATCTAAAGATTCTCTTAAGAATCTCCATAAAGTCTACAGAAATTCAAGTTTCTATAGAACTAATGTAAAACGTATCTGTTATGTTTTCAAATTACAACTTTTCTGTAAGTGCTTTAGAGAGAAAATGTAGTCACCCCATTTTGGATTAGTGTACCCGGGTATCAAATTTCATGAATAGCCATTGCAAATCATGTGACCTCATTTTTCTCACTGAATATAAATATTTATGTTCTGAAATATCATGAACAAAGCTTAGAAGGAAAATGGGAGATCATTTATAAGATTGGTAGGCCTACTTGTTTTAAAACAAGTTTCGTTCGACTGTCTGTGCTCTTCAAGCTCCTTTGAGTTCTTTCTTAGCTCATTGATTATCCTTGACTATCATTGATTATCATTGATTGTCTAAAGGCAAAATAGAAAAGAGGCTTAGTACATCATTAGTCTACGTACCGCTTTGGATAGCTATATCTGTGTCATTACCACTTCGGTCATTCCACAGCACGTGACCTATCCACAGTTTGCTTTTCGGGATCACCGATTTAGGAGAGAATCACTTGTATAAAACACTGCATGACATCAAGTGATGTTATGTTCTCATGGAGAAGCACTGAATCAGGAATTTCCTCACCTATAAAACACACTGGAACACAAAAATTACTTTTCAAGATTTCTTAATTATTTGAGGGTTACAAGGAGCTGTTTCGTTATCACTGTGTGATGTACGGTATTATCGTTTTCTATCAAACGAATTATCTATTCTACCAAAAAGGTAGGTTCACTTGAAAAAAATTTATATCGATATGTACTTGAAGTGAATTGTTTCTGGTCGAGCAAATAAATATATCACCATAAACAATTGGCTGGAAAAACTTATTTAAGCCGTTATGTCTTTGCTAAGAACCGTTTTACTATCTCCAAAACTTCGAAATGCCATACAGTGCTTTAATTTGATACATGCTAGTCATTTTCTGTTCGACTGAAAATTGGAAAAGGATTTATCAGTGACACTGTATATTGACTTGTCATGATAGTTACTACAAAAATAGTCTTTTTAATTTCAACCGCTTCTCATTTGGTAATTTTAATTTCAATCTTTGCTTCGTGTGGCTTGTTCTTGTCGATCTTGTTCAAATCAAATGCAATTTATATCATGTTATTACTTCCACATGTCGATAAAGACGTTAAAAGTTCGACTACAATTTTACAGCTGTATATTACCAGTACATCAACATTTGCTTAAGACTCTATAGCAAGCACAAGAGAATATAAACGTAATCAATAAACCAGTAGAATCCCAAAGTTTGAAGATGAATATTTTTTAACTACTAGATCTTTTTCATGTAGTCCAAACTGACTTGAATTAAATTGACATCGATATTAAGCGTTTGTGCTTATTTATATAAACATCCAAACATTACTATTTGAATTGTTTACTTGTATGGTAATGAAACCTTTTCGGTGACTTAATCTAAGAGTGAATCCATCTGTGTTTATATGCTGGTAGAGGGAGATATGTATTTATAACAAGATCTTTTTTATTGATGATTGAAGATTTCTGAGAACTAATCACATTTTCCAATCCCCATTTGTTGAGCTAAGGAAAAGTTTAAATTTGTTTCCTTTGAAGGCTTTGTGTCGCCTTCCCCTATACCTAGAATTCTCCCAACTGAGTGACTTCTAACCCTTTTTGCAAATTAGAAAATAACGTCTTTGGATACTTCCAGACAAATAACTAGCCCTCATGTAGAATACACTGTGTGCAACGCAGGCTTCACTCCTTCACATACTACATTTTGCACATTTTAATCAAAGTATCATAATAGCTGTCTGACTATCACGACTATTGATTTTAAACACCTGTGTATAAGAACTGCGTGGGGTGCACATTGCCTTATCGCAGATGCTGAAACAGTCCACTTCCATTCTGGGAGAAATAGCTACAAGTGGATTAACTACTAACTGTCACTTAGGCAGATGTATCCAATTTTACAAAGGAGGTGATACTTCATTAGAGCTTGTGCTGCAGAAAAGCCAGGTTTGATGAATTGTAAATAATACAAAGGAAAGCACAAAAAAGACTGTTTTAGAACAGGCAAACGTGGGCTAAGCATATGGATGCAAAGTGATCTTTAGAAATTCTAGAAGATTAGCAATGTTACACTCGCCTGGTTCCAAAAAGTCTTAGCCCGAGTTGTCCAATAAATAACTCGGGTTTGCCATGGGCTATGGAATGGTGAGATCGATATACACACGTTGAAATCTGGGAAAATGCAAGAGCTGCTTTAAGTGAGATGGTCTATTCAGATGGGCTGATGTGTTTTTGTGAATAAAAAAATTCACATCATTGACTCTCCCCTTCATTCACGATAGTGGTGAATTTTAGAGTTAGGAGACTCTATTCTAAGCTATTGAGTATCAAGCGTTCGCCATAAGTCAATTTTAAGCTTACTGGGAATTTGAGAATCGTAAATGTTCCCGAACAATTATCCCAGGAAAATTCTCACTAGGACAATTCCCCAGGACAACTTTTCCGGACAATTTCTAAACGGACATTTCCCACCCGGAATATTTCTCCCTAAAATATTTATGGTTGAGAAGTTGTCTCAGGAGTTATTGTTATGGGTTGCATTGCCCAGGTGGAAAATGTGCAAGATGAGAGTTGTCTGGATAGTTAGATAGATAAGGTTTTTACGGGAGTTGTCTGGAGGAAATTGTCCGGGAGTTGTCAGGCTATGAATGATAAGAATTAGGCAAAGAGTGAAGGGCGAAGGCAATCAATGGAGTTGACCATATGCGAAGTCTGAGGACCATAATGTCAAATTTAATTCTCGTGGGTATTCTAAAATGCTTTCTTAGAACAGGGAACGTTCATCGACAGATGTTGGAAGTTTACTCAAAGAGAGCGAAATCCATCAAGTTTTTATCGAAATTAGTCTGATTCAATAAATTTGCTTCTTTAAAAGCAGTAGGCTAACCACGCAATGTGCTTGCTTCGCATTGCAACGAACGACTTCAGGTTAATTCCCATTGTTGTGGGAAGATGTAAACACATTTGAAGTCACTGTACTTTTATTCAGATTCGAACAACTTGAAGTTTTACAAAATTACCCACGTAATTAAAATAGAAAAAGAAAGCTTTGATTTTCGAGTTCTGCCCGTTTAATTGTTATTTATATACCTTCTCTGTAAGAGGCAACACCGTGACAAATCATTTTAAGGGTTACCTCTTCCATTATATATATATATATATATATATATCGATCGGAATTCAATTTACCGTTTCTCCATTTTACAACGGTTTGTACCCCTTTTACAACCTTCTGAGAAACAGAAACAGTCTCTGAGGATTCTCCATAGTAGTTTTATATTATGTTAGGAGGTAGCAAAAAATCAGTGGCTGGCGCTTAAAAGTAAAAAGCACCAAGTACATTGTGTTTAAACAGATCCATTAATAGGTCGAAGAGAAGAAAAGAGCTTTTTTCTTTAAATGTTTTAGCAGGTCATTCACCGAAAGATGTTAATACTGAAATCTTCCAGGGACTAATATCTCTGACATACTTAATGGTAGGTGCACGTGGAAGATAATCTTACACTTGCAGTTACAACTATAATGCGAGTTTTGACAAAAACGATGACAAAGGGTTTAGCTATATGCTTTTATGTTTTGAAAATTGCACAAAATTTTAAGGTGAACTAACATAGATATCTAAGTTTTGTTCTATAGACAGCATTAAATAAATTAGTATTCACCAACCTACAAACTTATGCACTTTTGAGAAACGTATCAAGTGTATTTAGTAATAAAAAACACTTTTTGCCATGAATTGGAAAAGACGTTTATAATATGTTACCCAAGTAAACAATAGGCCTACATGATTAGCAAATAAACGTTTAGTAACTTGACACGTGTTTTTAGCTTTCTAGAGTACTAAAAATTGTGTAGGAACGGGATTAAGGTTAAACTATTTTGAAAAGTGATTATTGTACTATTTGTCTATGATCTTATAAACATATTGTACAGGTTGAGTCAGCAAACCATCTCCAATAACTGATGAAGGATTCAGATCCTGTCTTATATTGTCACCGCAAAAGTACAGAGATGACAAAAGAATAGATATGTTGACAGAAATCAAAGAGCTACTAAATGATACTCTGTTGCCTCTGTTTTGTCTTATGCAAGAATCGTCAGACACCAATCTCAAATAGTTTTTCTTCAAAATGATAGGTGAACTACATGAAGAGACTTCGAGGGAAAAGATAATTTCATTAAAAAGTACATGAAGTCACCCCAATATAAATGTAAACATCCAGGAATACTATTTCTTATTGGACAATTGTGTTTGTTGGTAAATTGTTTAACAAGGATATACAAGATTAGTACTTGGTTAACCTTCAGAGGACAATACTTGTGTTGTGAAAAAATATGTGAGATACTTGTAACGGGAGTAAGAGAAGATTTGATAAGGTTCTACTGATGTAAGAAAACACATGACGGATTGGTCTTTCTAAAATCAAGGTCAATCGTTACTTTCCTAGTATTTAATGTTGATGAATATGTCAGTAGAAGGAATGAAGGTGATCTCGAAGACGCAGTTGATTGGAACGTACTTTTTCCACATAAATGCATTTCAGAGCTGATTGTATTTGCAATGGACAAATTGGGAAAGGTTATCACGCAATGCATCTTGGGATGTGTCAAATGTGAGGTGAACCACGACGTACCTTCGTGGCAGTTGTCGCTTGTACACGTGCACGTGCCATTGGTATTAAATCTTTAGCACAGATAAAAAACTGCAGACGTAATACACGTCCGCCTGGCGGGCAAGTATATAACAACCATGCGCACACAGGCGTAAAAGTTGTTGGGGTACATCTAACCTTGAGACCCCACCGGAAATGCTGAATTACCAAACTCCTTAGATAAGGGAAAAATTACATGATATACCCTACTTTGGAAATCGGTGCTTAAAACGCTCAATTAAATCATCAAAGCGTTTTACACAGAATTTAGTAGGAATAGCTTGTAAAGAGACACAATCTTGACTAATATTTGGAAAAGATGATTATTTTGGAAAAGAAATTATGAAAATTACTTAACATAACCTGTAACATCATACCAGAAGTACGGACCAGCTATTTATAGGACAGATTTGTGCAAAAATGTACTTTTACGGAAAAAGTCGTACAAGTAAAATTTCAATGATTTTTGGTTGAGTTTTGCGAAGGAAACTTGGTTCAGGGGTAATTTATTTAAACGTATCATTTCCAAAAGAGTACGCCGTCATGGTAAGTTTAATTGTATGCAAATTAACACTTTTAACAACTTTTTGTTGATTACAGGAAGATCGGCTGTACTCAGATCTTTGTTTGACATGATGTTATTATGATAGACTTAACCAGAAAATGTGCAATATAATGGTAGGCTCTTTGGTTTTTGAATTCTAAGTACACCGTGTACGGTCATAACTTTTATTATGAGTATGTAAGCTAGCGAACGAAACAAAGAAAAGGGTTTGGTTCGCCCTTGGTTTGTTTGTGTCTGTTTTCAAGAACGTTAGGAGCCCCACTTCCTACGCCTGTGTACAGGTCGCCTGCAAGCTCAAGGAATTAATCTAAAGGTATAGAGATCTTATATGGTTACACTTCAGCACACTTAGCATCGTCGCATTAATAGGGAACTGTTGATTCGTATTACGTTTTTAAATATGAAAAGATCTTCTTAAAGTGTGGAGAGAGTGAATGGGTCAGTATGTGCATTTATGTCAAAAATGACGATACCGGCCGGTGGTCCTACTTCCCAAACGATTCGGTAGGGAATGCATTTTATAATAGCATAGTTCATTATACTTAAAGGCATTGTCTTGTGGCATTTTGTAGGGTCTTGTATGAAAGATGAAAAAAATTTCATTACATGTCATCTAAACCCCATACCAAAACTCCATTCCTAACTCAAGATATCCCTTCCTAAAGATTGGTTACTTTTAATAAGAGATGCCTCCAGGTTTCCTCAAGGTCACAGAACGTGATCTCAAGTGGGGAAATTGCAGTGTTGCATCCGAGGCCGGCTTATCCGAGACCGAGACCGAGGCCGAGACACGACCATCCGAGACCGAGACATGCCTATCCGAGACCGAAACCGAGGTCGCGACACGACGATCCGAGACCGAGACGAGACCGTGACCTGCCTACAGTTTATGATAAAGCAAGAGGGCAAGAGGAGAGAGACACATATACGTAACTTCATATGTGTGTTCTTTTCAAATGTTATATAACTCATCTTCGCAATTAAGGAGGATCAGAGGTGGCGCCAGGATTTGCGCGACGGGGCCAGACTCCCCAACTGAGGGAGGGGGGCAGCGACCCGAAGCCCCGACAGCCCAGATGTCGTCAAGGTGTTGGTGAGGAAAAATTTGAAAAAAACCTGTGTACTAGACCATGCCATCGCGGGGCACATATTTCATAAAATTTGTATATTCTAGAGAAACATAGTTCCGCGCTGATTTAATGTTTTTCCCGTAATCTAAACTATGAAGTTGCAAAGCGCGCGAAATTATTTTTGTGAGCCTACTCTGCACAGAATCTGTGCTTCTTTAAAGCTTATATAGGTCAATTGCCCAGGCAGTTGTGCCCTATCGGGCATAACTTACATTGTACTTCCCCTTCTCGAATCACTAGCTGTACCTCACGATAGACACAAGAGAACATTTACCAGGTTTAGCGAAGTGAGATGAAACGCCCGACATTTACATAAACAAAGGGTTTGTAAAGGGTTTGTAATATATTTAGCTATAGGCAACGGAACTGAGAAAGAACAGGCAAAGCGTACCAAAATTTTTTGGTTTTATCGCAGAAATGACCCTTTTGAAAAAGAAGTAAACCGACCATAGATGGCGACAGAATTTTCCCGATAGGGTGCCAAACCATGCAAGTGACCACAAGTTCCCACAGCCCCTATGTCGAGAGGGTGGTGAAAAGGGGATATGAAGCAGCCTAACTACCCCTGTCATTGCAGGGCATATTTTGCATATTATCACTTAATACTTGAAAAGCCGAGTTGCACCTTAATGGTGTTCTCTTAAATCTTAAACTTGAAATCACAAAGCGCGCGAAAATTTTTGATATGCTTACACAGAAAAAAATATGTGATCATTAAGAATAAAAAGAAAAAAAAAAATAAAAACTGTAGGGGTTCTAGACCATACCGGGGATAACATACATTTTTCGAACCACCTGCACTACCCTATGAAATAGCCAAACTTTGCTCCGAAAGTCGCTCACCAATTGACCGTTATACATGACACACACAAGAGAACAGCAACTAGGCTTTGCAACATGGGATGGAATTTCTACATAAACTGTGTACTCCGCCTACATGCAGGGAGCTGCTATTAGCAACTTCTGCTACATGTTACTTGGTAAGGTGGACAGGACCTTTGGCATCTAGCAAAGTGGAATGGAACTATTGAAGAAACTGGGGTTACTCTACATCGCGCGTAGCGTGCCAAAAATGCTGGATTCTTTCATTCTTATTAGAGAAATTGTCCTCTTGAGAGCAAAAAAAAAAAAAAAAAAAAAGCATCGGGGGACTAGTCGCCGTAGGGGACAGCGTACTGAATCGTATCGACTAAGACTCCCCCACGAAACTGTACAAATTCCCTGACGGGGGCCAGCCGTCCCCGACGAGAGGGCCATGGTCTCTGTCCCAACCTTGGACTACCTGTGAGGAGGATAAACTTCAAACCCAAGGATTTCTTCACACACGATGCACAACGACTTACAGAAACACGTGGGCTACCTCAGTGTAGTGCAAGGTACAAGCGTTAGTGTCTAGTAGTGTTACAGTCCTTCCCTTGTATGTACAGTATATTTACCGGTACGTACGTTACAGTCGACGTGAGTCAACGTAGAGTCCAGGGCTCTCTATACTTACATAGATATATAGTAAGTCAACGCTGCAGGTTAGTGCACGCAAGCACCGGACCCATTCAAATCATTGCGATAAACGATGTAGGCAAAATTTTGGAAATCTTGTAACCTGAAAGTGATCAAGTTTTATTTCATGCCTCGTTCAGGCCTCGAGCCGAGACATCGAGACATTAGACTCCGAGACCGAGACCGAGACGTAAATGACCAAGGCCTAGGACGAGGCCGAGGACCTAGTTCTGGGCCTCGAGGCCTGCCTCGAGACCGAGGCCGGCCTCCAGGCATACGGCACTAGCAAATTGTCTTGGATTCCTTTTGTTATTACTATATAACTGTGTCCTTGTTTGTCCTTGAAATTTGACACCGTTGGAATGTTTAGGTGTTTTTCCGTGTAGATATAGTGTATAACTGTTCCATGCTTATGGTACAGTAAATAAACTTATGAAATATGCAGCATAATGGTATCAACATTTTAAAGAAATACAAAAGCTACATCTAATCAATATGCCCATATGACATCACAGATTCCCATCATGCACTGCATGGGAAAGCTGAAAATGTAGCATTTCTTCAAAAATTCTTATCTTCCAAATACAAGATGCTATTGAGATGGGGTTTTCACTGCCTAACACAGAAAATTTTCCTGCTTTCTTTGAAAGCATCAAATTTGGTCACCAGAACATGCCTTTTAACTTAAAGGGATTGATTACACCTTCCCTTCTAAACAAAATGAAAGTGACTGCAGTCAAGTGAGCTTCAAAGTTAACTGACTTGGGACTAAAGCCAAGTAAAAGCGTTTGCCTAATTTCTGGTCACAGCCTTCTGAATACATTGGGCAACTTTGACCCGGGAACTGAAAGACGTGTATTCCAGCTCCCTGATTTGATCGACTTTGGTCAAACTTTGACAATAACAGTAGTCAATTATGTTCCAAACTTAGGTTGTCAAAGTTCACTTTGCTGTAGAGGTTGAAATTTCAACCACTAACTACTGTGAAAGTAGGAATTTCATTACCTTATATTCATACTTTTTGCCGTAATATTTGTCTCTTTTTTCCTCCGAAATATAACATTTCTACATCCAAAAGAAGCAACGGTTTACAGTTACACAAACACTTCTTTAATGCCAAGTTATATCTGGAAGTCAGTTACAGTGTTTATGCAAGGTTTATGTGCTAACAGGTAAAATTTTCTTGTTATGACACCTGTTTCATACACATTTGAATCCAACAGCCACGTTATGTTATGTATTAACCAAACTGTCATTCTGCCCTTTAGGATGCGCGGCTTCCAAAAAAAAAAAAAAAAAAAAGTGACCACACCCTCGCTTTTTGAGGAAGTTTACGATGAACTTGTTTTCTTTTAATTTGGCATAAGCTTCAAAAATAATGAGATTACTGCACCATTGTATTTTTGACCTTCCACAGTTTCATCAAGTTTCTTCAGCCCTGTGGGAAAACTCACAGTTATATGAAGAGAGTTGCTTTTCCCCTTACGCTAATGCTATTATTTGTAAGTGCAGTTATGAAACGAGTAATATTTTGGATGGGAAACGTATCCTCAAAGCGTTGACTCATGGTTTCTTAAAGATGCACAATCCAGGCTGTCCCGCATGCCTGACAAGTCGAAGTAGTCAAGATGAATGGGAATATGCAAAAAATAAATAAATTGGAAATCGTTTTTCTTTCCCCCACCCCAAAGGACCGACAAATGATGACTACATCAGATCTCCTCCAGAAAAATAAATAATACGAAAGGAGATTATTTTACCAAGCGACACTTCAGGACAAAAGTGCTATGACGTTGATGACAGAGGGCGAATTTAACAAGCCTGTTAGCATTATCTGTGCATGAATGTTTTGAAGATTTTAGCAAAATGTGAAACCTTAGTACAGTCAAGAATGTTTTTCTTTAAGCTCACGTGAATAACGCCGATGGTAATTTTGTTGTCCACACTAAAGAAAACCTTTGCACATAGTCATGTTTTATAATATACACCCCATTTCATACACAGTTTAAATATATACTACTGCTACCATAAAATAGTCGGTATCTGTAGAGATCTTCTCCTTCATATTCCCGTCAAAATGAAACACTAGCCCTGTGTATTTAGTTGCTGCATTAGTTTTAATGCTACACAAGATATAAGATATATGGAAATCATAGTAGTGTTTGAGAAATATCCGTCTTCCTAGACCAGAAAGACTTTAAGCGTTCTTCGCAAGAACATTTAGGGTATATGGAGCTTTTCTTCGCCGCTTCCAATTATTTAAAATTCTTTTTATTAATCTTGGATCTCAGGGGCAGATCTAGTTTCCTTTTTTAGGGAAGGGGTCCAACATGAAAAAACATCCCCATTTTTTGAGTTCACATATAAGAGACCTATTATAAAGTTTAGAACTTTGAAAAAGAACGATCGCACCAAGACACATCTACAACAAGAATACCGTACCCTCAGACTCTCTTCTTTCGTCAAAAATCGACAGCCGTATATCTTACTGTACAAATAAGCACACTGGAAGTACTGCACTTCCAGGGCCGTGGCCATGACGAAATCCGTAGGGAGGGGGTGCAATCCAGTCGCATACCTAGGAAAGATGGAAATTGGGCGGATCCTTCCTTCATCACCTTGTATGTGTATGGTTGCCGCATTGGATAAGGTTCTAAAAGGGAGGCGAAATTCATGTAATATGGGTTAAGTTAAAAATGATACTTTTTTTGACAAATTTTTCAACTGGTTATATTTTTAGAACCCTTATCAATATTCAACTGGGAATTTAGTCCCTTTGGACTGGGTGTAAGGGTAAGAGTTGTCGTCTAAGGTTCGGGGGATACATCATGTCTTTTGAGAATTTCTTTTTTATAAATGGTCGTTTAGAACAAAATACACTTATATTTGGGAAAGCTTAGATTTTATGATTTATTTAGAAATTCTTATTATTCTTATTCTTATTATTTACGGAAGTGATGTTTTTCCCTCAGGCTGCTGGGTATGTAAGAGAAAGAGGTTGTGGAGACATTCCTCCACTTCAAGACTTTTTTACGGAAGCTGGCTTAATTGCAATTGGTTCTACTTGTCACTGTCGTAACTTTTTTCGCCATGGGTGAAGGCAGTCACACCATCTTAGCGGAGCACGGCCACGGTACATGATAGCAAAACCAACTAATTTTTCTGTCAAGCATTGCTCCAAGACTGAAATGCAGGAAGTTGCAATTCACATGCTATGTTAGCTGCATCTAAACTTAATTGTGATATCTAACTAATTCAAACTTAAATGAGAAAAATTTACGTTTGACAAACTTTAAAAACCAAAAAAGTAGCAGGAACAAATATCTGCTTTACTCTTCGTTTTAATAACAAAGAAAAGTGTGGTTTAACAAGAAATTGTCTAGTTTTCACTTCCTACGGTAGCACAAACAAACCGTTATAATTCAGCACATATCATATGTGTAAACATATAGTGTTTTATAGCCAGGATTTATTTTCAGCAAGGTAGGAGCACCTTAGGGCATAGGCTTATCATGGGCGAGGTCGGTAACTCTCTGAGTAAAATATGTCATATTTTCAGAACAAAATTCATTTCACATTTTTTTGACCAACGAGGAGAAATTTTACGAGATATACCTTCTGCTCCTGAAATGTCTCTACATACGATTAGGCCAGAGAGTCCCATTTGCTCTACGCCATTCCTCCAAAATTTAGGATGCGGTAAGGATGACGATGGGAAGAGCAGGGCGAATGGGGTGGCTGAGCTCAGCGATACGTGGTAGGGCATTGGACCAAAGCTTTCTCAAAATATGTTACTTTAACTTCCTTTTATATCTTTGGCCAACTGGGAATTATAACAATAATTGTATTTAAGTCAAGTGTTAATTAAATCTCTGGAAATCGCGCTTGGAGATATGCAACTCTCCAGGGTACATCTGGATATTTGCGGGGGTCGCCGACCCCCTCTTTATCCGCTCATGGATCTTAACCATCAAAGTCCTGCCTAGAATAATCTACACTTTGTGATCGGAAACGTTTGTTTCCAATTTTGACCCTCAAAAAAATTGAAAAGCGTCCATTATCCACTGCGCAAGATTCCTAGCGGCTAATACATTTTTGAGAAGATTTAGTGGCATTTTAAAAGGGAAATTGGTTTAAACGTTTTAAAAGGTGTCTTTTTTATCTTTTCAAGGCATTTGCTGTCAGTTTATCAAGTTAATATTTGTTCTTACTGTCTTATTCTCCAGAAAGTGTCAGATGGTGACATATGCTTTCAAGTTGTCGAATATCTCCTGGTAAAAATAAGATTTGATAATTCAAAAGTGGTAACCTCACTAAATACCTGTCATTACCTTTACAGAACGACTTATGTTGACCGCTGTAATCATCCACGTGGAAAAACTTATAGTGGAGAGGTATTCCTGCTGCCAAGATGTCCTTATACTTTAGCAGATATTAGTAAGTGGTTGGAAACTGTCGTAGCGTATAAAAAGGGAACTATAGCACCACATGGGGCAATGAGTCTTTTGACAACTCACTGTCTTCATCCCAATCATAAACTTGGGGTTCTAACGGTCAAAACATCACCTAGGGAAAATCATACCCGAGAAAGCGTGAAGAAAAAAACTTTTCGCTTACTTAAACCTCTAAAAGAAGAATTTCAGATTCTGTTTCCCATTCGACTATCTCTCTTCAATTCGAATTAGAAAGAGCAAAAGACTTAAGACAAAGAGCATGATATTTTGAGTCTAATCTAAAAGTATCGACACTATCAAGTTCTATATCTAAAAATCTTGTTTTCTTGTGTTCCTTGTAAGCTTATCTATGTTTTTTATTAATCATAAATGGTACAATTAAATGAGGTCCTGGGGGTTTTTATAGATTTCTGGCACCAATTTGTAGATAATAAATACTAGACACTGCAACATGAGGAAGCAAGTTTATCAGTTTTGTTTTGCAATAATATACATGGATAATCCAATCTAAATCTGACAGAATGTTATAGCAGAAGGAAAATTGAAAAACACGTGAAAACTTTAACACTGAAATTTACTGTCCATATGAGTTGAAACTTGTAACTGTCATGTCAGGTAAAGCTATAGTGTCGTAAAGCAGTGGTTCATTAAAAAAGTGGACTTGTATTTGGTTGCAAAAATTAGTTGAAGGGAAAATAAGTTCTGCTTTCTAACTGAAGGTGCATTTGATAAAGCAACAAATAATAAACAAGTAGTAGCAAACAGCTTCATTGCATCTTGTTCCATTCTAGAGATTAGTTATTTGTTGCAATGACAGGTTGTCACCATTTGCGAAAAATGCTGATTGTAGCAAGTCTGTTATGATTTCATAGAGCCACAACAAATTATGCCCTGGCTATGTAGTTCTTTATAATCTGTCTCAATAATTTCTTTGATACCATAGGTACTGTTAAGTTTCTACAGTGTCTGAACTATTTATTCCCAGGCTTTATTTTTTTTAGGAAGGATGAGCAAAATTTTTCATTTCATTTCCTTGAATGAAAAACTTGTCCAAAGAAAACAAAGATAAACCCTACAGATTTGTCCTTGGAGGGTGACAGAGGCATATTATGATAGGAAAATTTGTACGCTTTCCTATGGGAGCACTTGACCGCTTTGAGACATGCATATGCACGAAGCCTAAACTCTGATTGGCTTAAACCCTAACCCTAACCCTAATCCTAACCCTGATTGGTCCTAACACTTTGTGTTTCCGTCGTGGCGTTATGTGGCTCTGATAGTACATAACAGACTTGCTTCAAGTCATCTTATAGTGACACCCTGTCATTGCAATAAATAAGCCATATCTCTGGAACGGAACAGGATACAATGAAGCTGTTTGCTGCTACTTGTTTATAATTTGTTGCTTTATCATATGTACCTACATAGAAAGCAGAATTTATTTTTCCTTTAATGTCAAAGGTTTCATTTTCATTGCACATCCACTCCTACGGAAACACAGGATCAGGAAAAAGGGGCCAGGGGTGGCCCCCAATAATTCGACGATGCACAATTTTTTTTCATTTTATTCCTTTTCTTAAAATGAAAAACTAGTCCAAAAAAAAAAAAAAAAGAAACAAAGATAAACCCTACAGAGTTTTCCTTACGTGGCTCTGATAGGACATTACAGACTTGCTTCAAGTTCTCTTATGGGACACCCTGTCATTGCAATAAATAAGCCATATCTCCAGAATGGAACAAGATACAATGAAGCTGTTTGCTGCTACTTGTTTTTAATATTTGTTATTTTATCATATGCACCTACTTAGAAGCAGAATTTATTTTCCGTTAAGGTAAAAGGTCTTATTCTCATTGCACATCCACTCCTACGGAAACATAGGATCAGGAAGTAGGGGCCAGGGGTGGCACCCAATAATTCGACGAAGGGGCCGAGATACCTTTGCTCTCCTCCCAGTCAAAGTTAAGGAAAAGTGTCTATATCGGCATTTATACCAATAGCTTGAAAGGTACGGAGAGTTAATGATCATTATCTTGTTTTCTAATTTTGTTTTTGTCAAATTTTACCCATTTTCAATAGTAAAAAGGTGAAAATAAGTCAAGCAGTTTCGGCGCGATTCGCTCGATAATGCACCCTTAAAACTGTATCTAGCGTAAATAGTCGTGAGACTACGCGGTCATAAAGGGGAATGGATCACCTCAGCTTTTACCTTGCGCCTACTATTCCCCACGTAAAACAAGCACTTATCCCAAATATACAGTGCTATAGGCTCCGTGTTCTAGAGCTAAGATAAGTGTATTAGACTTTGGAAAATTACTAAATTGCCATAAAGCCATTTTTATTGTTGCGAAGATTACGCAACCCCTACCATTATTTATCTAATCCCCTTCACAATCTCCATGCATTATCCAACTATCGGGCCGTTAGTATAGGTCAGGCGTTACATGTTAAAATAGTAAAATTGTGATATTTGTGGTCTAATCATTTGGTGAACAGTCCCTCAACACTCGACCGTGAGATAAATCCCAGGGTCATTCATTTCTGTCCCAGAGTGATTTGATATGTCTACCCAGTCGCGTTATCCACGGGTACCAGCCTTGAGGGTAAGAATGCCACAGCTTAAAATTCTCTGACGGACGAGGATTTCAAAACTACATAGAGTCAAGGGCACAGGTACAGGTGAGGCCAAGGGGTGCGTTCCCCACTTCAATCGATTTCCGATTTTTTTAAATGAACATAACAGGTGTTTTGGTGATAGATTTTTGCAGGGGTGGGTGGATTGTGTTTTTAATTGATTGATGTATCTATGTTTATCATATTCTATGACAAATTGCAAAAATATCAAAGTTTTTCGTATCCTTCCTAGTAAACTATTAAAAGTGTTCCCCATGCTTCGTACTTTTGTAGTCTCATTTCAGCAATATTTTTTTATCAATACCGTCTTAAGCATACTACATTATTCATCGATAAGAGATCACTATTACACCGATTTATTGTGTGCATCGTTTTAATGGTAAATTCCTTGAAAACCTTCTTGAATAGAAAGGAGGATTAGCCAAAGTGGAGAACACAAACTTTTCACTTTTTTAGCTCGCATATGCACACCTGAAGCCGATGGGACTCTCTGGACAAGGCTTAAGATGTTCTCTCAAGATCTGAAGTAGATTACTCATTATACAAACTTGTTCAAATGTCAAAGCTATATTTACAGAGAATACGCGTTATTAAAAAAAACTTATTAGTCCTTTACACCTTTTGATATACCTATGCACCCCTTTTGCTCATTTCCAATTAGAAGATGTACCTCATTTCCAATTAGAAGATGTACCTCTTAATTCTCCTACAAAAGAAATAAGAGTTCGATTTTGTAAAGTACTTGGTGCGCTCCTTTGTAATGGATTAAAGGCATCATACTATTATTCCAATTCTGTAATTATCCCACAGCTTGCAGAAAGCGAAAAATGTGGTCTCAGGTACCAACTTCACAAGGTACACGCCACAGCCAAAATATCACTCAACAATGAAAATTTTTAGGATCTTATCGGTTCAAAAGCTTGCCAAAGATAGCACCATTTGGCATCTAAACCACCTTACATAAGCAAAACTTTCTCAACAGGAGGAGTTATCACCCCCTCCTTTTAGATATCACACCCTTTACGTACACCCAGCCAAACAGAGAAACAAATTACTAACTTATAAGAAGATCAAAACTCTGACAAAGATAAAATCATTTTGCATTTTAAGGCAATTAAAATGAACAAAACTGTCTCAAACGGAAGGGAGCAAAGCCTCCTCGTAGATCCGTCCCCATGAACAGCACCTGTCCACGAGGTGACGTATTAGGAGAGATCCTTCAGTTGAAGCTATATCATAGGTACACATATGCACAGTCTTCGACGATTTTCTGGGTTTATCTGAGTTTGATTTCGACATCAGGTTCTCTTCTGTCCACAAATAACCAATCTGGCATCTCCAATAATGTTTAAAAATATTCAAAATTGTGCCAAAAATAGCACCATATTGCATCTCGGCAGCCTTACATGAAGAAATACTTTCCAAAAGGGGAAGGGGTACCACTTCAAGGAAGTTAACACCATGTGTCTACTATTCTAGGTACACAGCTGTACTTATCAAACTCAAGACTGGCACATACTGACGTACATAAAAACAATTAGATGACATCATTATTCCTTGGAAAAGTTTTCCTCAGCAACATAGATTTGGCTATGAACAATTTAATAAATAAAGCAATAATCTACCGGATCTTCCTTTCAAATTCAGTGGACTAAAAATTGTGAAAAAGAATAGTGTGAGTTAACTAATGTCACCATTTTGCATGTAGGCATTATCAGAATTAAAAATGTTTCCCAAAAGAAAGGGATGTCCCCCTGCCCTTGTACCCCTTACAGATATGCTAATATACTCACCTGTCATGGACCAGCATTTATTAGTCAAACCGCTGTATGTGTTAAATGAGCCACACTAAGTTTACAGCAGAAAGCCAAAAAGGCTTAGAGATTCCTTTCCATTTGATATTTTGTAACAAACATGGATCACCCACATGACAAGCATGAAATCCCTCACAATTATCCTAACTTGAGATATCATATTAACAAGTTTAAAACCTTTTGAAATTTTGTGACCCAAAATGACCTTTCACCTCCACTTAAAAAGAGAAGGTTCACCTACCTTCTACGTACATGATAAATATAAACAAGACACAGGCCAAGTATGAGATCCCTCACAGTTATCCTCCTTATATATCATGTTTACAAGGTTTTGACGTTTTGTGACCCCAAATGACCTTTGACCACTACAAAAATATAGGAATCATCTACTCAATATGAGCAATCCATATGCTAAGTATGAGATCCCTCACTCTTACTCTTCTTGAGATATAGTGTTTAAAATGTTTTGACCGTTTGACCTCTGGTGACCCCAAATGACCTTTGACTTCCACCAAAAACAACAGAGATCATTTACTCAATATGAGCTATCTACATTTTAAGTATGAGATCCCTAGCACTTACCCTTCTTGAGATATTGTGTTTACAAGGTTTTAACCGTTTGAACTCTGGTGACCCAAAATGACCTTTAACCTCAACCAAAAACAATAGGGACCATCTACTCAATATGAGTTTTCCAACATACTAAGTATGAGATCACTCACACTTACCCTTCTTAAGATATAGTGTTTACAAGGTTTTGACCTTCTGACCTCTGATTACCATAAATGACCTTAAACTTCCACCAAAAACAAAAGGGATCATCTACTCAATACGGGCAATTCACATGGTATGTATGAGATCACTCACACTTTCCCTTCTTAAGATATAGTGTTTACAAGGTTTTGACCGTTTGACCTCTGGTGACCACAAATGACCTTTAACCTCCACCAAAACAATAGGGATCATCTAATAAATATAGGCAATACACATAGTAAGTATGGGATTCCTCACACGTATCATTCTGGAGATATCATGTTTACAAGGTTTTGATCTCTCGAGACCCCAAATGATATTTGACCCCACTAAAAACTTTTGACCTCTGGTGACCCGAAATGACCTTTAAACTCCACCAAAAACAACAGAGATCATCTACTTAATATGGGCAATTCACATGCTAATTAAGAGATTCTTCACAATTACCCTTCAGGAGATATAAATAAGTCAATCTCGACCACACAATCTTGAAACTCTCCCTAAGCCTATATAGTTAAAGCTGCAATTACTTTCAACGTATGCAAACATGATGCCTTGTGACTTTTGAAAATAAACTTATTATGTCGGTGGGCTTCCACATAAGAGGAATGAAAGGTTTGGAACGCAGAACAACCTGACACGTATGTACTTTATTGTTTGAAGATATCGTAAAAGCGAAGAACGCACATGCCGAATTTGGATAATAGTTACCCAACAGGTTTGTTTCCTCCCTTGCGGGAACTCCGCAACCCTCCAATCGCGGAGTTTCGTGAGACAAACTCATAATTTAAACGTCTATGATTGAAGTATAACAGAAGAGAAACTACAACCCAGAAACTAGACGACAGTTTTAATGTCTGGGCTGGGATTCGAACACACGACCTCATGACTGAAGTAGCGGATCATAACCACTTGCTTGGTTTTATTGTCTAGTGTGTGGACTTGGGCAATTGAATTTTCAGTCTGTTCATAAGGTATTCCCCAACTGTGGATCGTGCTCCTTTAATCAGGGAGTTGACAATTCCCTGCTTTTATGTCTCCCAGCTTTGAGTTGACTTCCGGGCTATCTTTTAATTCTCCCAGAGAAAATTTTTGAAAATGACAACACAAACTATCAACAAAACGAAATTATTTTGTTTTCAAGTTTGTCGGCCTTTTCAAGTCACTTAGGTAAATGATATTTTTAAATTTTCCTCAAAACCTCAAAATATTTCTTTAATTCTAGGCCATGTTAGTCGCTTCCGTTGCAGAGATACTTTCCAGCATGTGCCCAATATTGAGTGCGAAATCGGCTACAGTGAAACCTTTCTGGGGTAAACCACAAAGAAAAATATATATTGTGAATATTAAAGGATTAATGTAAATACGATACTGATATTCACCATGCAGCATTTCCATCTCAATTTGTGGTTAAACATTTGTTAGGGATGCAGACAGTAATGCTGTAGCCCCCTTTACAGATTTTATCATTTATATT
Organism: Holothuria glaberrima; assembly: GCA_009936505.3. Classification (NCBI taxonomy): domain Eukaryota; kingdom Metazoa; phylum Echinodermata; class Holothuroidea; order Aspidochirotida; family Holothuriidae; genus Holothuria; species Holothuria glaberrima. The sequence goes on from WURT03039551.1 coordinate 19,554, forward strand.
TATGATGCTGTTGTTTGACAAAATATAAAACCGAAAGTCAATAAATATAAGAACATCACAGTAGGGTGTTTGATAGTGGGCTAACTTCTATTATTGTTAAAAAAATGTAAAAATTCTGGAAATGTACTTTTTCGTTCACGTCGGTTTGATGTTATTCTATCCATTTAAAGTCAGGCGATATGGAAATTAGACAGTTGAATATTTGATGTAAAACGCATAAAAATCCAGAAAATGGACGCAATACCCATGAAAATCATCACATATGACCATTTTACAGGGTAACTTCACTTTCACACTTGTATCATTAGTAAACATGTGATAAATATACAAAGATGTGACATCTTAAGATGGACATACCATAAATGGCTAATGTTAGCTTTTGTTTGTTTTTCAACCTTAATTTCAAGGACACTGATAGCATTGTTATCACCTGAGGGTTTATTATGAATTTTAAAATTATTTCGTTGATATATATTTATATCACTCACTAAACTGTAAACTATCTGATTAGTAATTAGGATGTAGGGTTGGCAGGAGAAATTTGACATTTTAACACTGTACACACTCCACATTATTATTTTTACATAGGCAATGAGTCACTTCAGAAACCATCAAAATTTGAAGACGTATATTTTGAGAATGGTAAAAGATATTAAAATAATTCCAACGAATCTTTCATTGGAGGACTTAATTCTTTAACCTGTTAACTGACAAGTGAATCAGCTCTTTTTGGTGGCATGTCCCCAGACCTTTAGATAACAATTTTTACAATACTATGAAAAGAAGGCAGTCCATGGAGTTGCAAATTACTTCCATATTCTTAACATACCTTGGGTTAAAGAACTTTCCTAATACCCGACAACCTTTAAGCACATAATGAAAAAAAAGAAAAACCTTTACGTCATTTAAACTTCAGTTTCGAACTTTACCAACTGAAATTTACCATTTAAATATGTTTCATCACTTGCTACATATCACGTGGTTTTAAAATCTTGTCTAACATACTGATATGCAAATAATGGGTAAAACCAAGTTTAACTCATTTGACCTAGGCTCTTGAATTTTGACATATGCGCCAACGATTAAGCAAACAAAAGTTTTTATGATCAAGTACCTATCTACCAACTTTAAAATTAACCCGATTGGTTAGGGAGGAGTAATTGACGATATCCTTTTTTGCAAATTTTTAAAAAAGATGACCTTCTAACTACTTTTTGACCTTTGACCTTGCACCATAGCAACCAAAGAGCTTAGCTTAAAATTTCAATATATCATGTGGTTAAATGGCTTTTGCTAACATACTGATGGGAAAATAAAGTCGAAAACCAACCTTCAGCTAATTTGACCTTTGACCTATTACACCCTTAACTACCCCTGCTCAAATTTTTCTTGGTCAGGTAGCTACTCTCAAAGTTTGAACTAAGTCGGACTTACGGTTTAGGAGGTGTTTGCCACGTACTTTTTAAAAAAATAAGGCACATTTGACCTTTGATCTGCATTTTGATTTATGACCCTCACCATTAACAACCAACAAGTTCTATTTAAAAATTATCTTATCAGTCCTAAGATATGGCATGGTTAATTATATACGTTTTCTAATATACCGATAGATAAATAATACCCCGCCTCTACCAAAAAAAAAAAAAAAATAGAGCAAATTTAACCTCTGGTCTTTCACCTGTGATGTCATCGATTAGGCATGCACAAGTTACGTGATGAAATTTGTAACGTGACGTATCATGTAATGTGAGCTACTACATATGCAGTTACCATGCAAAGTGTCATTACAGCACCACAGATATGTTGTTATGGTATACAACCATGTATAAACAAAATATCCCAACAATACAGGGCTCTATTTAAGAACATCATCAGGTTTGCATCTCATTTTATACATGCATGCATTGCACATCTTGACGACCACAGGTTGTGTAGAACACAACGTCATTTGAATTAACAAGCAATCTTGAAATCATGTGGAATTTCTTTTTCTTCAGCACATCAAATTTTATAGATGCGAGTCTCTAATGTATTCCGTCCCCAAGAACATGGTGCAGTCAAAAGTCATGTGTTGGGTCAGTTGCTGGATCAGATGTTGGGTCCTGCAAAGCAGATGTCACGAATGCATCAACATTTGAAGCAGCTATAAATGCTTTGGCAAATGTTTCACCAACTGAATTGCGGCAAACTAAAAATATCCACAGAATTTCTGAACTACTGAGCTAATGTATGTCTGACCACAACATGTGAACATGTACAACAAGTAAGGGGTACGACACTATATTATTAGGTGGTGTGCATTTCCTGAATAGGAGAGAAGGGGGTTAAAGCTTTGTTGAAGAAGGTAAGATAAATGCACACAAAAAGCATCTGCTCCACAATTGAATGGACCAACCTAAGCTGGTTGTTGGAGGAAACCACCAATCAATCAAAGCTGGAGACTGGTTCATAGCCAAAAGACCCCTTACCTTCATACCAGGAGTCGAATATGTACTCCTCTTTTGACGTACATACTCTAACACCTGCGAACCATAACAGAGATCATCCAATTTCGCTATATTCATGAGCCCAATTTTATTTTACCTCTCGACTGTTGATTGGTTTCAAGATATGGATATTCATATTGCACGAAAACTAGAGCTGCAACGTTCACTTTTACACAGTAAGTCAATGGTACCATACTGTGTGAGCTTGAAGTGAACAAAGTCACACACTAAAACTCCATTGACATTTGTCGTTCGAAACAGCATGGTTATCAGACTTGCTTTAGTCCCTTTTTCGTTGAATATTTATAATTTTGTTTGTTGTGGTCGTTTATGTGAATAGTTAATAGCGTACAGTTTTTACGCAGTTTGACGAAGAATTCTTGCGAAAGTTCGCGGACGTTGGAATTGCGAGTGCAGTCAGTGTGGCTGCAGGAGCAATACACGTCCGCCGGGCTGGCAAAAAGACCCCTGGCTCAATTGTAGGAAGTGGGGCTCGGTCAAGAATAACTAACAGGCATAAATGTACGAGCAAAGAGCAGCAGTCCTCTGGTTAGTCCTTTAGTCTGCACAGCACACAGGGTGCAATTGTTTTCCATAGAGTCTGCACGTAACCTTGTACTGATCATGTAATGCAACGTGTGCAAAAAAAAAAAAAAAAAAAAAAAAAAAAATTCTGTGCTTTCTACAATGTGCCATAGTGCTGTAAAACCCTAATTTTGCACGGGAAAATTGTCAAATCCTACATAAAAAGGTTGGGTGTAGAATCGGACAGAGTGAACCACACCACCTGCACAAAAGCATAAGCCAGGGCAGTGGTCAAGTCCAAATGGGTATTGCACCCAGTGGAAGGTCTGGTGAGTGATAATCAGGGTGATCACTAAGTCTCAGTCTAGGAATAATGTGACTAACAACACAAAGTGGAATTGGTAACATTACTGGAATAAACTGCTCTATGTAAGAAAAACTCATGGTCACGCCCACCAAACAGAATTTGGAGCTCAGCCATGGTCACTGCAAGATTTCTAAAAGTTTTGAGAAGTGGCAAATAAGCAATTTATTATTAGTTATGGCATAAAACTATCGCTTTCACTTTAAAATGAAACTTGCACAAGAAGTGATCATTATTGAAACTGTTTATAGGTTACCAGTATTGATGTCACTTCGTTGCAATATATTGCATAAGGATATGTTACATTTGGTTGTGTTGGCAACTTTCATGAATTACTGCGAGTTGCTGTAACGTGATTTACCGATTTTTAGACCATTTTGCAAAAAAAATTATCAGTCAGTTTTGGGATTTCTTTTGAAGATGGCTTTGTTCTAGTTGGTACGTTACAACTTCCATGTCTATATCTATATTTATATGACTTCTCCAAAGCTCATATAGAATGACGACACTTTTTGAATAAATTACAATTCTTAGTTTAGGCACTTATAGAATTGTGGAATTGTGTCCTGACTCTGAATGTTTCCTCTCCTCCGGGGCTTAGTTCTTGTGGTGTCCCCAAGGCTTTTTACATAAATGATCTCCTCATAGCTTTTAAGCTTTTCCATGTTATCCTGTATGCTGATGATACCAATCTCTTTTTATTCCCACCGCAATTTAGATTCGCTCCTTAACACTGTACAAAATGAGTTCCACACTACACACGTGGTTCTGTGTAAACAAACTCTCCCTCAATGTGAGTAGAAATCTTCAATTGTCTTTAGGTTCCCCAATAAGAGTTTTGATCCAACTGTCACTATAGTATTAACTTGGTACCCTTGGTACCCTTGTTCCTCTGTCTAGTACGGCTAAGTTCCTTGGTGTTTAAATTGACAAGAACCTTGGAAAGACCATATCCAGTATGTTTGTAATAAGGTTTCGTGTGCCATTGGTATATTAAATCGTCCTTGTGGTCTTTTACCAAGATATATTCCTATTACACTATATAATGTACTAATTTTCCAATATTTAAATTATTGTAATGTTTCGGCACTTTTGCACCCAGACGGGTTGTTTTTCTCAACTGCAATCCTCTATAATTAATACAGAATAGACGGGTCTCTAAAAACCAGTTTTTAGCTGTACGATATAAATCATCAGGTTTATAAAACTCAAGACACAGATCTAAATATGAACTTTGATAATCGGTGAAAGGATGAAAGTATACATGAACCTTTCTTTTCCAGGCCAAACAAAGTGCAATGTTTAGCTTTCGGGTCAGCAATAACACTACATTAATCGCATTGTGGCAGATACATACCATGTTTTATAGGCTGTATTTAGTAATAGTGGCGCCGGCACGGAGAGCACGGGGGAGACATGTGCCCAAATCGATTTCTGAAAATTTTCGAAAAAGACTTTTTCTAAGGGAGGGCAAAAGGCGTTTCAGCTATAAATTCATGTGGGGGTGGGGTGAGGCTTGTTTTCGTCAGAGTGATGGATCTATTCAATCAATTTCTATCACAAGTTTTTCTGAAACTTTCAAAATTTTCATAAATCTTTCGGAAACTAAAAAAAAAACTCGAAACTTAAGCACGTGCTCCCAGCAACGACTCATCGCTGTGCTTATTATCAATTCTGTCCCAGACGTATTTGCACTATTAATTGGTGGGGCCTTTAAGGATTGTTCGTATCCGCAGGAGTGATTAGAGTGGAGCACAACATTGCGAAAATGCGAAACAGTTAAATTCAAGAAAGGACATATTTCATGAAAGTTGATAGATATTACGAATAACCAGGCAAACGACTCGCAGTCTATTCAGTATATAAATTTAGTTAGGGAATTGAGAGTTTTCCGGTGCATAGTTTGCATGAAATTTTGTCATAATAAAGCTTTCTATAATGCAAAATGTCGGCGCGTTTCGAGCGCATGCGTCACGGTATGCTCTCCTTATCTACCAGTTATAGGGCAACAATTTCGGACCAATTCGCTCTTTCGAAAAAAAAAAACAACAAAAAAACAAAACAGAGATACATCTCTAACCTATTTAGGCCAGCAATAGGGGAACACACTAGAGAAATCTTATATCATGGGCACTTGAGCAGCCTTCACAGTAACATTTGTAGCGTGAGTTAAAAAGATTGGAAGTATGTATTTGTCGTTATACATTTTTGTAGAACGGGTGCCATGCCACGGCTAAAATATCACTAAATCACGAATTTCTAAGGAATGAATTATTGTATTTCAAACATTTGCCAAAGGTGGCACCATTTTGTATGTAAGTCATCTAACATAAAATATTCTCAGGGGAGTCTACACTTAGACAACACATCCATCCCATTTACCATATCAAAAATAAAAATTCAATGAATTAGGAGAATCGTTCAGTATAAGATCACTTCAAAAATTTGCCAAAATAGTACCGTTTTGCATTTAAGCTACCTTAAACGAACAAAAAATTTTCAAAGGGGAGGGAAACACCCCTCCCGTTAGTTCCTCCCTTAGGACGGCACCTGCACGAGGGGTCATATGAAGAATCCGCCGATTACACTGACTTTGTGGGGGGGGGGTCTGGGGTGGGATTACAACATAATCTTGTGTTGTGCCCCTCAATCATAAAACCTGTCGGCGCCTCTGGTATTAGCGACTTCAAGAAGATAAAATTTGACAGAAGGACTTTACTCTTACCAAAGTTTATTTCATTTGGATATAGCGCTTCTGGCCCTTCGTTTACACTGATTGTGACTATTTATGAGAGCTAGGACATCTCAGGGCGTAGAAAGTGGGGTGGATTGGGTGGACATTGCTTCTATGCCCAACGTCAAAAGTCGTGTAATGGGCACCTGGCTTAAGAACTGAGAGGCAAAACAGCTCGTACCATGCCCTCTTTGATTATTCATTCACAGAGTATTTGCAAGAAAAACAATAGGGCAATCCATGGAGTTGCAGATCTTATCTCCTCCAGTTTGAAGTTCATCAGATGTATGATTTAGGTTGAATTTGAGACACACTTTTCACAAATTTGACCTTTGGCTTGCATTTTGACCTCTAACCCCACCCTTAGCAAAAGAGTTCATGACTCACGTTTTCGTAAAATTCAGGCAAACTTGATTTTTTACCAACATTTTGAACTTTGACCCCACTTTTAGCAGCTAAAAGCACTATTTTAGATATTATCTTATCAATTCTAGAATATCATGTGGTTTTATTACTTTTTTCTAACATACTGATGGGGAGAAATTATGGCAAAAACCTTATTTTAAGCAAATCTGACTTTGACCTCTGACCTTTATCCTTTGAACCATGACAATACCAATTACGCTGGCACAAGTTTTCATGGTTACGTACCTACCCACCAAGTTTAAACTTCGTCAGACTAACAGTTAAGTACATGATTTTTTGCAAAATTTGGGCAGCTTTGACCATTTACCAACATCAACGTACCCACCCAAAACAACTAAAAGGCACTGTTTTAAAAATTGTCTCATTGTTCCTAGCCTATCATATTGTTAATTTCTTTGTTATATCTTACTGATTGATAGGCAAATAATGAGTGGCAAACACCCTATTTAAAGCAAATCTGACTTTGACCTCTGACCTTTCACCTATGACCTTACCAATTGCAACAGATTTTATGGTAAGGTACCTACCTACCAAGGTTGAACTTTGTTGGACTTACGGTTTACGAGGAGTTCGCGACACACATTTTTGTTCACACATACACACTCATACAGTTTTTTTTTCTATCAAGGAGAGGTCCTCATTGTTCTTTCCTTTGTGTTTGCTTCCTTAACCCTAACCTTAACAATAGACTGTCTATTGTTCGACACCTGAGGAACTCATATTGAATAGAAAATGTCCTTACCTTGTCTGAAATGTTGGGTCCACCTAATCTCACTCACATATTCTCACGCTCACACTCTCAGATACACACACATTTCTAATGTTAGGTGAAGTACAACATTGCATCTCCACATAGATTACATTATATGACATAACTACCACGCAAGATTGAGTCAAATAGTGTTAATCTGAACTGAATATTCCGAATGTTAACTGCGGATCACCATGCATGAAACTGTTTTTGTACTTTCTGAAAAACGAGGCAATTTTTGTTGGAGGCAAAGTGGCTGTTTCCATGTTCGGATAATATAAGGAGAAGAGCTTCCTGGCGGAGCCTGTTCTTTTCAGCCAGTCTAGAACGGGACTTCCCACGTCCGGTCGTTAGGTTAGTCTTGTTGAGTTGAGTTGTACCTTGGGGACGTAGCTCCTTAAGGGAGCAGAACTCCTTCGGAAGTACTGTTTTGGTTTCGTCCCTTGGCTCTTCGACAGGGAGTCGAGGGGACATTTGAAAAGTATTAGGAGCGACCATGGTCGTTAGCAGCTTCTCAAAAGTGAGGATGACCTTGATCAGAACTAATGCTTACTGAGCACGTTAAGGGAGTGGGGACTGAATCTTACATGCTCTATGAGGTAATGCGGGGTAATTCCTCACTACCGTAATTCATGTTTAGCCCACACCCAAGCACCTCTTTTTTCGAATGTTCTCTAATGACTGAAAGTCTCTATTTTCAAAATTTTCGAGTTGATTTGAGTGGGTAAGAGATTGTGAGCATAATTCCAAATATGTATTCATTTGTTTGTTTAACATTCCTGCCAAGGACATGGCGATTGAAAGCATATACCTAACATGTTTTCATTTGGGTTCTGCATGGAGGAAGGTGTCTCCCATTTTCAGAAGTGGTGGACATGTCCTCACTTGTTCACCTGCACAAGAGTGACGAAAAGATTTGAATCTTTACTTAGACTTCACGCCGGGATAGCTGGATAGTGAATGCCTGATGGAAAACCTTCTATTAATTAAATAGCGGTATTAATGAAATTGATATCTGAACATAAAGTCAAGTGGGAAAAAGAGTCATTCCTTCTGTAGCCAAAACTCTAAAATGTTTCGTAAGCATAGTCGAGGGACTGATATGTAGTTCATTATCAGACTTCATCTAATGATCTTATCATTTAAGTGCAGCCTACTTAATGTCTAAAACTGTCAAAAAATATGATACAAAGCTTTAAAAATGAATCCAAAACATCCAAATCCTATCTTCACAGGACATCCCTGATCTAAGACATAAAGTTTTGTAGCTTATCTACTCAATTTAAAAACGGTATAGACGGCGCAATAATTTGTGATATTATTCGTGTACTACTCATATAACCATCTTTGCTTTTCTTTATTTTTTCGAAAGTCACTGCATATTGCCGGCCAACATGTGGTCACTGTCTACCTGTTATAGGGTGACTTGGCTACATAAGCCCTCCCCGTTCAACATGCTATAGACCCTTTTCCAAATAGCAGTTACAAAGGATTGTGGGATAGAATTTTGGTGATGTGAATTTTACCACAAGGACATCACAAATTATTGCACAATCATCGTTTTCAAATTAAGTGACTGAATAAGTTTCAATATTTAATATCTCAGCAACGCAGTATATAACATGGCAATTGGATGAATGAAATTTATTTGCAACTTCTAAAACACATACTTTTGTAACTGAAACTTTAAGTACACACTAATGATTTCTCTGAATACCTGAATTTTTGATATAAATCTTTTAAGCTGCCTGTAGAAAATTTACTTTGTGCATGAGTAAATAATGTTTTGAATTATAAAGCGACTAAAAGTTTTGACTCATCTTCCTGATTGTAAAACTAGCAAAGATGTTATTATATTTATGGATGACGTTATCCAGATTAATTTTATATGTAGATATCGCTTACATGTGACATTCGTCCACAGTGACCTAACAATTCAGTAGATGATCGACTGGGTAGGTGCTTACCTTGCCTACGTAGCAGGCTGTACGGTATATTCCTTGTTGAGTCATATCCCTAACAGAGCTGAGCAAATACAGTCCTCTCCGCGGGGAAGTGCTTACCGTGTTCAAAGAGAAATTACTTTCTTATTGTCTCGTTCAGACTTGGCTATGCAATGTCAATATTAAAACTCAAGTGTATCGATGAAAGCAAATTCGATCTGTTGTCAAATGGCAACTCCCTGGTATTACTCATTAAGTAAATAGAAAACGAACGTACACATGATTTCGTGTCAGAGAGCAAAATTAGCATCTTTCTCTGCTGTGTGAGATCGTAACAATTTAAATATGTTTCACATGATTGATTTTTAAGCTACTTGTAGTCTGTCCACCGTCGACGTGTGTCCAATAAAGTATTACTCGCATGTTCTGTTGTGACAATATCAACGTGACTTAATCACAGTTACCAACAAAATGAAGAGTATTAAAAGTAAATTAAATCTTGTTGTTATTTTCAATGTATAACCCTCGATGAAAATGTCATTGGAGACAAATAATTAACAGGGACGCGTCAATATTTGAATCACGGAAAGTACGAAACATGACAAAAACAGGAAAAACATCATAAGACATTGACAACGTAATAATGAAACCGAGTGTAAGAACAGGCTCTCATTAGTAAAATATAAACATTTAAAGTATCTTCCTTTGTGTTAAAATTTCACCTGAGAGATGAACGTTTCTTGCTGGAAGTGTTAGCGTAATTCAAAGACATGTTAAGTTTACATCATTCAACTTATTTCCTCCTTAATTCAGAAAATTGATGTAAAAATTTTGACGATCTGATTTTGTGCTTATTACATCAGTGAAGAAAGATTGTGCTTTGAGGAATCACAGTCATCAAGTGTACGTTGATTGCAACTAGACACATTAAAAGCCAGGAAAATGACATAAAAAATACTGTAGTTTAATGTTTCTATATCGTTCACCATTTCTGCGTACGATTTTTTTGTTGTCTTTTTCATTAGGTGTTTTGCTTACCTGCAATATTCATCTAAGTAGTATTAGTAAGTGTATGTTTGCCAAAGTCGTCTTCAATACCCGAATATATTCAAGCACAACTGATGTATTAAAACAACATTTCCAGTTTGACTTTTCATGATTTCATCAAGCACAGGACCAAATTTGAAGCCTTCGCAAATGTCCCTGTACTACCCCGAATTTAACTTAGAATTTGCCTCACATTTCTTCTTAACTTCTAATTGCTTTCATTCTGTCCTTGCATACCGCGTATTTCTTGACAATCTAAGTTTAGATTACACCATCCATGTGATACTTATCAGTAATGTCTACAATTTGCACATGCATGATCCTCATCTGGATCTTTATTGGGCTAATGTAATTAAACGTGATTATTACATAGGGCCTATTCTTTCTACCCCATTCTTCAAGGGTAACTTTATTTGTAGAAATCTTGTTATGCCATAGAAGCTGTCCATGGCCGGACAAACTGGAATGCCTCTATATTTTTAAGAAAGTCTTGTGGCCTATTGACAAAGCTTTTCTTTAACCAAGTGTTACAGGTAAAATGCATTGTCAAGATAGTAATTGAAGCATAGACAATATGACGTCAGAGGTCACAAGATTAATCGTGAAAGAACACTGCAACACATTGACTTCTACATTAGCCATTTTTTCAGCATTTTGAACGAAAAGGTCATGGCATACTTACTCAAAGGAGTTTTATATATAGGCCTTACACAATACAAGGGGTAAGCTAAGTATTTGCAGTTCACCTCCCCCATTTTAAATGGGAAAGGTTCAAATTTGAAAAAGTACCGCATTTTTACTTTTCTTCTTTTGAACATTTTCTGCCCTTGTTAATAAATCGATTTTAGTTTAATTTCTGTCGTAGCTAGTAGGTGATTGATCTCTTCTGGTTGTGTGATGACCCACTAGCTTTCTGTTTTCAGCAGCAAGAAATGTCATTATTATGTTTTACTTTTCTTATAGGTAACTCAAACAAAAATAAATTATAATCGTACCTAATCATACAAAATCATAAATTTTAAATGAGAATGCTCATTACAGCACGGAAATGTTTCTGACTATTTTTTAAATGCTCCACCATAACTATTCCCTCTTTTCGAGTAGAATCTATTCCCTATTCTCGAGTAATTTATTTAAAGCTTAAATTGTACTATCATAATTGTTAGTAGTCTGTGTTTTATCAAAGGAGCAAAATTCTACTATTTTCCTCTCTGAAAAGAAATTGAAATTGATAGCTCCATAATTTTTATGGTGAAATAATGCATACCAAAGTTCATGTAAATATTCATAGGAAGGTAGGTTCGGAAATACAGCAATACGGCAGTTTTAAACATCTGATACAGTGCTCCAATTTGGCATTCAAAGTTATGAATAAGAGAGAACGGAAGATTTTGGAAATAGGTAGACTTCCGTTTTATTCATTGTATGAAGATATTGATTCAAATTGGAAAGAAGAGTAAGACATTTGACAGTTTTTATTTATTTTGAACTACAAAACAGAAGATTTAGAAGCAAACTGATAGTTTCCATCGTGTGGTAGTGGGTCAGTGACATTTCCAAGTCACGTGTACAGTTGAAGGTCCTGTAGGGTGACAATATAGGTGGCCAAATATTATGTGTTCCCTTTACTTTCTAATTATTTTTCAAGTGTGTCTTTAAACACTGACTGGCCGACTGTAGCAGGACTAAAATGACATTCCTTTTCAATGGTTTCAGCTGTCAGACAAAAATTCACAATAATTACCAGTACTAGCTCTGACCATAGAGCTATTCCTCCTACCAGTAGCAGCTCCCTGGTATAACCTCTTTAACACTAGGCGCGACCCGATGCAACGCTATAAAACCGAAACGCAATAAATACGACGTGTCTTGCACGCGGGAGGTTAGAAGACCTTTCGGCGATTGTTGTTAATTGTCGATGCACACGCAAATCCGGTTGTCGTTTAAACTATTGAAAGGAAATGGTCACTATCTCATTCCATCTGTACATAGCAGTGCATTAATACTCGGAGAAGAACAAAAATTTATTTCATTTCCACTCCAGCGTTATTGGGTACATGCAGTGACATACTCGTACTACAACATACACTATGCTCTGCTTTCGAGGAATGTTTCAAAGCTCTTTAAAGTGACATTAATATCATTCCACCTGCGCTTTAGCTGTCACCCGATGATTTACGGTGTTTCTCCTTCTCGGTTGGAGCAGCTCTTTGTTACATGGCACATTTAAGGTCAGTTTTTGTTCTCTTATAGACGGACTTGCCAAGCTATCTCGTGTAACACTTTCACTTGGCCAGTTTATATGTCATCCATGTGAATGCAGTTGATTATGTATGCTTTCTATCAATAATGGCAAATAGCCAGTATAGCGCTACATCTCAAATAATAATTGTTTACACCCTTTGTTTTGGAGGCTGTTGAGACTAATCTTATTCGACATTCTCTAACATGCTCACCTTGCAATTATTCTCTTATTGGATTTGTTATATTTTGGAGATGCTGCCATGACCGCAGGGATAAAGAAATTTTGCAATCAAATTGCATCCTTTTTTGCAATGGCTTGCGTTGTCTGCGGAAGTTTTGTGCGGAACGGTGAATTGTAACCTAGTTATTGGGAATGGAAATCTCTTACTAAAGTAAAAACATCATTTTGCACACTTATATACAAACAACCACGACTATAATTCATATCATCTCTTTTAAATTGAAGGAGCTGGTATTATTTTGATGCACAAGAAGTCCTAAATGATGAGAGCCTAAAGGGGCGAGGGAGGGGTATGTCTTTACAAGAGACGCAACGGTTATAGTTGCTGTATCTTCTTTTTGAAGGGGTTTATATTGCAGGTATATTTGTAAAATATTATTTTCTGCTGTTTTTCTAGACCCGACAGGCCAAAGAAATAACATCAATGTTGGTATCTCATCTCCCTAATATGTAATGAAGACGAGATACTGTACCTACCTAAATTACACATGCGAATTTTTATGTGAGCGCCTGAGAGTGTTTGTGCATGAAGCTATTACCGACGCTGTTATTTTGTAATAGCTCCATGGTTTGTGCGAGCGTAGATATCTTAATAAACTATACCTCCGATCAATTTCAAACTTGGTGGGTGGTATCTGGTCATGAAAACTTGTTTATGCATAATCGGGAATGTCAGAAGTCAAATGTAAGACGTGATAGGTCAATCAACCTAAACACTGATTCTTAACCATCACTTGTTAATCTGTGTATTAGAAAAAGTCTTTCAACCACATTGATACGTAGAAAGCGTGAAAAAGTACTTTTCGGTCTAAATATTGCAAAAAATGTGTTGCGAACTCCTCCTAAACCATATGTCCGGTCAACTTCAAACCATGTAGGTGAATACCTAATGAGATTTACAACTCTTTATTAGTTCAACGATATCAGATAGTAGCAATTGAATTTAAGTTCTTAACTTCCCCTCTTTTTTTATTTGCAAATACTGCATTTCCAAATTAATGTGAAGATTTTGGAGCCCGGACATTTACAGAGTTTTGGGGCCAGGATTGTTTTCAAAATTGCATTAGGGTTAAAGTATCCAATAATTTATTATTTTTAGACTTCGGTTTTTCTTTTTTTGTACGAACTCCTTTCCAAGATTACGCTACTACTTTTCGTGCAAATTTAGGCTATAACCAGACATTTGAAACAGTTAAGTAGATCGTGTTTCTATGGGACGAATTCAACTCTTTTTATCATAATCATCATTATCATCATTATCACCACTACCACCACCACCACCACCATCACCATCATCATCATCATTATTATTAATTAATTTGTTTATAGAATCTCATTCCTTACCCCCAAGCTTTCTGCATTTCCTTTGTCCAGAGTTCGGAAAGGCTACCAATGCAACAAGGAAGCCTACGCATCATTGATGTTGAGGGGGTATAAATTGGCGAATTTTAATTGGGAATCTGTTTGTCCGTTTCAGGAAGTTGTCCGTTTCAGGAAGTTGT
>WURT03039552.1:0-14840 GCA_009936505.3 Holothuria glaberrima
GATGTTAAAGAATTTTATTATAAGTTCAAATTTATTGTTAAAGTGGAACAAAATAAAAAAGTAAGAAATAAGAAAATTGTACATATTGATGATATTAGAGAAGCATTTGCTTCTTGCCCAAGTTTATTTGTCGATTAAGTGTTAAAGAAAACAAAGACTCTAGTATTTTATTTGAAATGATTATATAACAGCATAACCAGGACATCATCATATTATGTTAACCATTTATATGATGTCAATTCTGTATATACTATATCTCAGTGTTGAAGAAAAAATGGACAACAATAAAAAGGAGATAAAAAAAATCACAGACCTTATTTTAATATCATATCAAGCACCTCTTTTGAGATGGGTTTACCCCTTGGTCTATGGGAAAACCTTAACATGGAGGGCAAAGATCTTTGTGTTTGATCCCAACTTGATATTCCTTAAATTGATCCTGCATAAGGTAATCTCCATAGGTTAATCCAGGGAGGTGTAAGGTCTCCCTGTTTAATCTAGGTTATGTGTTTACCCCAATATAAACGATAAAGCTAGTCAAAAAATGGAGCGGATTCTTTGAAACTCATAAACGAGAGTTCGCTGAAGCCACCCGAACTTGACGAAGAATTTGTTTATTCATGTGTTGCCATACGTTCTGTTGTCACACGATTGATAAAACGTTTGCTGTCCACTTTATTCTGAACAGTTGTTATTTCTAAAGATACCATCTCCTTTTTCCTGAAGGCATAGATTTAAATACAACTGTAGACCAAGACTGCATCGTACCTGCAACTGCATCAGATTTCTCACTGGGAACATATAGCTTAACTTTACTGCAAGGTTCTCTGTCAGCAACATTGTTAGTCACTGTTTTGAACAACGATGTTCCTGAAGAACGAGAATGTTTGTTGGCAAGTATTACATCTCTTGCCTGGGCTGAAGGTAGATCAGACCAACTTAGGATACACAGCAGTAACACGGTCGTTATTCCAATCAATGACGATGATGGTGAGTGCCATTCATTTGCAGTTTCAGTTTATTTCCAACAGTCCAATAAGGTGGAAGAAATATAAAATGTTGCAGGTTGTTTTCCACTGAATTCCAGGATTTTTCCTTCCAATATGGTACCAATAATATTTTGTCATGTACAAAAAAATTGAAAAAAAGTGTAATAACTTTCTTTCTGGACCTATTTTACTGTTGTTCCTAGACTGCATATTAATATTTCCTTATTGACATAATTTGACGTACTGACATGTATATTTGAAGTATAGTATGGAGCGAAGCAATAAGAGAGGTGTGAATAAAATAAGTTTCCTCCTGTCCCATTGCTTGGATAGGGTTCGCATTAGACAGAGGGATTCGGTTCAATTCCCGCAACTTTCTCACCAAACGGGCTTTAGTTTCTACTTTTAAAATATCGAAGTAGACACACTAGACCCTTGTACTTTCAGCGGTAAGAACTGCTTTGTCATCAATATATAAGGGGTTCCATAGCGTACACTAAAACTTTAAAGCGAGTTCAAGTTACTTGTAAGATCTATTAGTTACAAAAAATATTCCGTTCTACCTACAGTTGCCTTTGAGTGTATTACTGGACTGCACGACTGTGACACCATGACAACAACTTGCAGAGAAACTTTGGATTCGTATCAATGTGATTGTCTTGACGGGCTCATCCCTGTGGATTCTCGATCCTGTTTTGAAAGACGTAAGCAATAAATGCATGACTATCTTGTGTGTTGAACCTTTATCTGAATACCAGCGTCAATCACCAGTTGAAGGCAGACGTTTTAAAACTTCCTAATGCTAGTTCAAATTTCGTAAACCAAATCCAGTTTTTCATGATTCGGCAAAATGCGGCAACTACTTTCCAAAGTTTCAGTGAACAATATAGTGTTGGTACAAACGTTTACCACCTCCCTACTCACATTGAATATCATGACCAACTCGAACGTTCAGCTCTTCTATAAAGCAAGTAGGCGCTTAGCTACGGGGGGGGGGGGGCTGGGGGCCTGACCCCCGATGTTGTTAGGCTCCCAAAATTGTTTGTGTCGTAATGAAATGTGTAAAAATTAAGACAAAATAAATGTGTAAAAACATATTTTGCGCACGTGTGAACCAACGAATAATTCTGTAACATCAATTCAGTTAACAAACGATGAAAAAGATAGCACTAGATTGAATCCAAGAACAACCAATCATTTGAAATCTTCTCAAAGAGGAGGGGGACACACCTCCCCTTATACCCTCTCCCCAGGACGGCGATCAATGCTGTGCCCCCCATTTGATACCACGGCCCCCGAAAAATTTCACCCGAGCTATGCCTCTGAAAACAAGAAGTAGAATGTGCCCCTCACACGTTTAATGGAATCCTGTTATAACCAAGATACCTTGTGTCAGATTGTACGGCAGTATGTCACCTTTCCTTACTTACCACAGTACTCGAACAATTACAGAAAAGTTGCAAGCCCCCATCGTGATTGGAATTGCTTTTTGTACTGTTAGGACTGTATATGGATTATTTGCTTCATAACTATGCAATGGTAGTTTCAAGTTTGTAGTTAAACTTTCTTTAAATTTCTGATTAACCTTTAATATAAAGAGCAATCATTCTGTGTAACAGCGATCACGAGACCTTGAGAGAGGTCATTTGGAATTTTATCATAAGTTTTTCATCTGCTTTTAGCTCGCGTGCTGTTTCTAAACAACTCGATTGAAGTCCCTGAATCGAATGGATCTTTCTTCATGACCTTAACTTTGTCGAATTCACTACTAAATGAACCTGTGACAATACGTAAGTTCCTTTAAAGTTGATGTGTTATGTTACAATAAGAGTTAGAATTTGGCATCCAATTAGGAAAAGCATCTTGCTGAACTTATGCTTCAGCGAGGTACTCACCTTATACATCTCATGAAGATGAGGTCACAGAACAAAAAATGAGACCGGAAGGAGAAAAGCACGTATCATTGCAAGTTACACCAACAAATGCAGAAAACATCGTCGTGTGTACAGTGTGCTTCATTACTCGCCCTTTAAAATGACGTCGCGTGACATCAATACATACAGTCTATAGAATTGTTGTATGCTGCGCATTTCAGGCACGGGACTTTCCTTTTAAGTAAATTACAAGATGATCTATGTATGGTACAGCAATGTTTTCGAACACTTTGGTAAGTCTACCTTTTGTAAAACAGCACTTCGATTGACAAAGAATCTATATGTGATCAACATTAAGTGAATAGGTGATAATATGAATCGTAAAAAAGAATCGAAACCTGTTTCAGTCAAATATTTACATGTGAAAATGCAGACTAGTTGTTCTGCACAGAAACAGCGTTTGGTACTCGGTAGTTAAAATATTACAAATGATTTGCTTAAAAATTAGAAAATCTTATGTTGACCGTATCAATATTATACATCAAGAAATAAACCCGTCATATAATGCAACAGGGTATAAACGTTTGGGTGATTAGTTTTTCTCTTAAAAAGTAAGTGTCTTTACCACAAGTTGTTGCTGCCTTCAGTTTCCTCGACCATAGGCAAGAAGTTACACATTATAGACTTACGTTCTAATTACAACCGTTTTTACAAAGCTTTGGTTATCGCAACGATAACGGCTACCGATGGAATTGACTACGAGATTCAGACATCATCCGTTACGTTCCCGGTCGGTTCTAACACCGCATCCTGTTCAATAGAGATATTTGATGATGATATAATTGAAATAACAGAGATGTTTACACTTTCAATCGGGAACGTTGAAGTTGTAAGGGTTGACCAGACACGATCTACAGCAACGGTATTAATCATAGATGATGATAGAGGTAAGGTGGTTTGTTTGAAGTTAATTAAATAGGAAGATTTTTTCAATTTAGCTCCATAATTTATTTCTGTGTTACAGTATATATCCAGCCATAAAATACCTAAGTTTCAAGCTAATGATTTCTTTGCAGAAGTGCATTATTTGATGTGGTGATTTTGCATATGTATTCAACTTTATTCAACCCACAAATCATGTCAATGAAAAGAAATACTGTTGGTATAACTGAATATCATTTATGAAAATTCTTCTCCCGTCAATCGACGTACATAGCGTTTATTCGAATGGAAGCCTCCGAGAGGGAAATAACAGAAGAAATACCTAATACAATAACTTTAACAGCTTTTTCCAATGCGACGGTTCAAAATGAATACGGAGAGATTTTAATACGTAAGTTTTCAAATCAGGGTACCCGAGTACTACAGATCTTATTGCTACAAAGCGTCAATTAAAATAAGAGTTAATCGTTTGAAATTTAGCTCACAATAACTAGGTTGCTTACGACTGCGATACGTCGCCACACTATTTTTGTGGTATGACTCAAGTGAAATGACTTTGAGTGACCTAAAATGAAGTTATGTTCTTTTAACCTAAAAACATTGCCCGCATAAATATGATGCAGAAATCTTGGGGAGGATCAGGGGGACAGATCACCGATTTTGAGGGAAAATCCCCCTTTTTTCACACAGCAAAGTTGCCTCAAGGGCTCTTCATCCCCTTCTTCCCATATCTGCTCACAAATGTCTGCTGCTGTCCACATATAACCGAGTATTGCTAGCAATTGCACGGGTTATTCTCTACCAGTAGCTTCATCTTCAATTGATTAGAATTTCAAATTCAAGGAACCACCATTCCAATGAATAGATGTAATTAATGTTATCAAAGAATGGCTTTCCCGTTTTCCCATATTCAGGGTGACTTGAGTCTCAGCCCCCTCGGCCCCTTAAATTCTCATATGCAACCAGCTTTCCTGATTATTTTTACTCAAACAGTTCCATAATGAAGACATTCATTTCCTTTGCAAGCCTTATCAATGTGAAACACAAGTATCCAAAACTTTATTTCTTCAGACGTTGAAGTCACTCCAATAGCGTCTCAGAGCTGTTTCGGGATAGTTTCTGATTCTGACTATGAAATGGAAACACAGATTATATCCATAGCAGCTGGTTCCTTATCAGCTTCTCTGTCAGTCAGTATCTTAGACGATGAACTTGTTGAAGTACAAGAGTGTCTTATCGTTTCCATACAGTCAGTGTCCTGGACGCAAGAAGGCAGACAGGAGCAAATCATTTTTGATACAAGTCCTTCAATTATTCGAATAAATGACTTAGATACCGGTAAGTACTTATTTAATAGATGCTTAAAACTTTTTTAAGTTTTCAAGAGAGTTGCAACGGCTCCCCTGGCACTGTGGAACTAAAAGCTAAAATGGCTGTAATTTTCAAATTATGTAAAGACTACAAGCGTCTCTACTAGACAGACAAAGTTAGAAACTGGGTGAAACGAGAATGTTATATCATTTTTTATGGAAAGGTCACAAGTATAATACATCATTTTCATTATTACTTCATTTCATGATAATTTAATCTAACAATTAAACAAGTGAAGTTTGATAATGATTCTATCGAATCACTATGCATACATGAAGGAATTACGCTTCACTGCTCTTGAAGTTAACATACGAACTCACCCAAACAGTTGCTAATACTAGATGAAGAGACCACTGGTTGATGTTGCACCAACGAAGTCAGAAGACACAATCATACTCTAGTCAGCGGCGCGCTCTTCCACGTAGTTCCTGCATGTAATGCACTGTGGTGAGAAAGAAAGATTCCTTATTAAAGGAGTTATTTTACGAACCAAGGACAAAGAGGACATTTAACCTCTATAAAGTTCCCAGCAATAATAGATCTTATGCATATGATGTCACAGAGCAGAAAAACGCCCTCGTTCGGAGGAAAAGCGCTTATAATTGCAAGTAACACCAATAATGCAGACAGCTGATTTGTAAACCAGTCGTGTACGCGCGTAAGCCTTCTACACGTGCGGGCAAAATTTACGCCGTTCGTGCACGTGTGCTTCATTGTTTTCCTCCAAATTGACGTCAGTGTGACGTCAATGCATAAGGTGTATATTCAAGATGATGTAAGTAAATATGATTGCTGTTTTTAGATCTATGAGACCCTTGCAAGAATTTTCTGGCGTTTTACCCTGAGGTGGCCACCTTAAAAGTTTCTACTTTGGTGTTCATAAATATTATCAAATGACATGGATTTATTTTTCTAACACTAACTTGATGAAAACGTTTTGCCTACAGCCTTGGTTAACCTCAATCAGTATGAATTAAAATTTAATGAAGGAACGACCGTACAGCTTGAAGCTTTCACCTCTCGACAATTGGACGGAATAAACATTATTTTAAGTGAGTATTTGTCAATTTGGGTCCTTTTCAAATGCAAAAAAGGCAGTCATTTTAAATGTAGGACCTACAGCATATTAAAAGTGTGTAATTGCACCAGAGAGTCACCCTTTCCCTTAGGTTCATTGACCTATGAACTTAACGATATTCAACCAGATCTTTGCTTCATTCATTCATAATTAAGAGTCTATTCGTGCCTTACACAATTGCACTCTTCCCTCAGTTTTACAGAGAAATATTTCATAAAAGCTTGACTGACATTATCAAGAAGATTCGAATACTTTCAGGTTTGGATTCCACTTCCCGTTTTTCATCCGCCCCTGCTCTGATAGGAGCTGGTACTCTTTCCACAATGATAACCATTTTAGTACTGGAAAACGAAGTTGTCGAAGGGACGGTGAACTTAAGGGCAACACTTGATATTAGACTTGAACCTCGGGGATCTGTGAGAATAGATGAAGTCAACCAGCGAATTAACTTGCAAACAAATGAATTGACGATCGATATTGAAGATAATGATGAAGGTACGAGCGCAACTTTTTATGTACTTTTTATGTAAATGCGTTAGACTACCATGTTAGAGCAATCGTATTCAACTATGTTGTCCCACACTGATTTTTATCCTAGTTTCTTCTTAGCATTTCCAACTACATTTGTATACAATTTTCAGTTAAATGAAATGCCAATCAATTACTGAATCATACCAGATTTCCATTTATTCACAAGTCCAAATTTGCGATTTGTAGAACAAGAGCTCTGCGCTTTGTAAAAAGGTCTATATATTATAAAACTATTTTCTTCTTTTCCCCATAGCCAAAATATTTGCTTCTCCGGGGTAAAAGTTGATAATATTTTTAAAAGATGGTACCTTTTGTTTATCTCGTGCATTGCAATTTGATAATATCTGCATAGGGGGATCACATTTTTATTGAAAGACAATAATGCAATATAGTTAGATTTGACGACACATCCTATCTTGTTTACTTGCTTCATGAACTTTTTTCTTTATGGTACTGGGTATGCTATTCTTCATCAATGATTTCATATTTATGATTACATATCCCTTGCTTAACGTGTACCTAAAATGCCGTGACGTTTACGTAAATCATGCATCACCAACATACTATTTAATCTGCAGCATTCCTGGCCTTCAGATCTGCCAGTCGAGACATATCTGAGTCAAGTGGTATTGTTAACATCCTGTTCTATTTCTCAAAGGTAGTAAGCGCTTCTCAACTCCCAGAAAGCATTGGTAAGTGTAGTCCTCATAATCGCATCCATACCAAAAGCGGTAATAACCAAATCCAGCGAAGGACATTATTTTTTATGATGTTTCTGCAATCTGACCCTTGCTTGCCTCTCATGAACTTTAAACCCCACAAAAAATTGAATAACAAAAAAAAAAAAAAAGGAAAAAAAAAAACATGTCTTAGAAGTTATTCGTAGCGGGCCGGTAATTCACTTCGCCTTTCAGAAGTCGCTAAGCATAAAGTTTTTCTAATCATGCTATAGTTACATCACCCTTTACATCTGTTCGTAATTAGGTGATTCAAATTTGCATTATTACTGATACAGTTATGCTTGTGAAATAATTAATGTTCACTTACAATGATAGAAAAGCTCAGCCCTGACTTAGCGTCGTCACGAAGCGTCGGACACAATGTGGTGGTACCGTCAACTGTCTGTTTAGTTTACGAAGTTTACCGTATTTTCACCTCTGATGACCCCATATGACCTTCGACCTCCAACAAAGTCATAAGGCCCCTCTCTTAAAATAACACATGTATATACCAAATATGAAAAGGATCCATCATCACTGTCTTGAAATATAGTTTTTTCAAGGTTTTTGCTTTTGACCTCTGATCACCTCTTAATGTCGAAAAGTTAAATACCAAGTATGGAGATTGCCCACTTTTGCTATCTAGAGATATCGTGTTTAAAAGTAGTTTAAACGAATTTCGTTCTTTCACCTCCGGTGACCTCAGATAACCTTTGATCATTTTCTGACTATAACGCACATCCACTTGTCAAGTACGAAATGTATCCATGCTTCCAACCTAGAAATATCGTGTTTACAAGGTTTTCAATTTTTGACGTCTGGTGACCTCACATGGCCTTTGACCCTTACCAAAAAGAATAGAGATCTTTCTCTTAATATGCTAATTCTATTTAACTAGTAAGAGAAATATCGATCATTGCTATCTTGAGATATAGTGGTTACCAGGTTACAAGCCAAGCGTCACAAACACACATACACACACAACCGCAAGCGTGATTGTATAGATGCCCTTTGCCTTCGACAAAGAATAAAAAAGTGTAATAAAATAACTAGATTTTATAGATGGGGGATGCCTGCTTCCCCCCCACCTTGGGCCACCCAGGAATCATTGAACCTAGCCTATCTACTGCCATAATTTATTTTGAACCAAATCTAATCAAATATTTCAAACGGTGCCAGTTCGGTGCACAGCTAATTAGGCTTCTTAAAGAGTTTTATGTCCAGCCTGTATAACCCAATCACTTATTTTCATTCTTTTTAAAAGATATTCAAGTTGACAATGGTGATGCTTCCGACTCAGATTACGATTTATCGACCACTACTCTCCGTAACTTGCGAGGAAACGGCGAAGATGAAATGTTTGTTCTTCGCATCACTAACGACGATCTGATTGAAGATGACGAAACGTTCACAGTGTCATTCAGCAGTGTACAAGAATGGCCGCGTATTCAGATTGACCAGAGTTCGTCATCAACCGAAATAACTATTCTGGATGACGACAGAGACGACAGACGTATGGCAGTCCTTTCAGTTTTGGTTTCAGTTTCAGTTTGTGTTCATTCTGTATACTTCCCTATAAGAAGTACAAGAGGTTTATAGTGAATAAGTGAATGAACTGCTTCAGTCTAAGGTTCAATAAGAAATAAGACTTGACTGTGTGAAAATTCTAATTATTGTATGTATCATTCATACTAAAACCAATATCGAGCAATATCCTTTTGAAAAATCTTGTACTTGATTAAAGGGAATCATATTTTTATGTTGTCTATATGAGTCACACAATGAAACAAGAAAACAATGTAACTGATGCATGAATCTCGGGCGGAATGTATATGCTAAGAGTACTTCTTCAGTGCAAGAAATTAAAAAAAAAAATGGATCTTTATGTATATGCGGGTTATCTCCTATCACGAATAACTTTTGATTAAGCGACTTTTGTTGTTACAGTAGAATAGAGTTTGTTACATATCATGATATTTACATGATATTGACATTTACATTACAAAAACATTTTCAAAGCCAAATCTTGAAATTCCGTTTTTCCGAATTTTCTCATTATCCGAACCTACGTCGGCCCTTATGTTTTCGGATAAACATGGTTTTATTGTATTTGTTTTTTCCTATCTGAGTCTAGGAATGACTTCGTAAATATGGGACAGGTATGTGGTTCAATGAGGCCAAATGTTACGGTCGTTGACAAAATACCGTGCTTAGAGTAACGACAGTCCGTCCGTCCTTCATCAGCCATCAAATTGTACCTTAAATCTGGAATTTCAAAAATATGTTTCAAAGCTTGAAAATTGAATTCCAATGGTCCAACTCCCATCTTTGCAGACCATTCCTGAGCTGAAATATAAAGTGTTGAAGCTTATTTACTCAACTGAAAATGGTAGATTGTGCAATGATTTGAAATGTTACTCTTGTACTACTCACATTACAGTCTTTGTTTTCTTTGATTTTCTGAGAGACACTGCACTTTGTGCCAGAATGTGACCACTATGTTACTGTTATAGGGTGACTTGACTTTACATACCCTCTCTGTACAACATGCTATGCAAAAAAACATGAAGCTTTCAAGGTCATATAAACATGTTTAATTTTAAAAGGAAACAAAAGCAGGTAATGTGACTTGTATAAGAAGGACGTCACAAATTATTGCGCACTGGACTATTTCAAATTAACTGAATTAATTTCAACATTTTTATCTCAGCAACGGAATAAGCTATAATTATGGAGTCAAATAAATGAGAATCATTTTCTCACCTCTGAAATGCATATTCTTGCAATTTTGGACTGAGGGTACTCTTTAAATGGGGATGACATTTTCTATTTGCATAAAGTCCCCAGCTAGTCAGGGGAACCCTGACGTTAGGGGACTTGTTTACATTTGATCTTATCACTTACCCCTAACGTCAGGGCACATAACATGAAGAAAAGCACTTCAAAAAGAAAAAAAAAACGTGGAGGGCCAATCAGGGATAAGAACGGTCATCGGATAAGAATTATTGGTCGAACGCCTCATGTAACTAATGGTTATAGAGCTTGTCATGAATATGTATATTTACACACTAAGCTCCACCTTCACTGGAAGTCAAAACCAGTACTATAAGCGCCTTGACCTCGAGGGGGCATGAAAGGCCAAATGAAGTATGCCCTGAAGCCGGGTTACTCTGACTAGTCCTCAGCCAAATCCTCTCTGGAACTCCGTCCCTGCATTTCCCATGATCGTTGCCCATGTGGTAAGGAAGAGCATGCTTATCAGTGTGTATTTTACGCGTCTTTTCAGTATGAGTCTTTTGGATGAAAATTGAGGCAAAAGTGTCGCGAAATGCAGTCCCTGTTGAGCATGCAATCAAAACTTTGTGTTTCATTCTTTTGTTTTAGCCGTGTTGCAAGTCAACCAAACGAAGGTTGAAGTCGAAGAATCCCAGGGACTTTTGAATGTATCTTTTTTTCTTACGAAGCCGCTCGATGTCAGTTCTCAATTTGGTATTTAATTTTAAATAAATTATGTTTATTCAGCTTTGTTTTTACTTTTACCTGTACTACTTTTACTGTAGTATATTATAAATACTTGCTTCCTCTTGCAATATCTTACGCTTGGACATTTTTTTTATCTATGGATGCAATGCAGGATTTGTTGCATTGATGAAGAGAGCATTTACGCATCTTTTGGTTCTCAGTCGAACATCAGTGCACACTATCTGTGCTGATGAAATCGACTGATTCCTAAAAAGTCTGAACCGGACGATATGTAAAAGAAGTAAGTTTTAACGAAGTTCATAAATTCAAATATTGAATACACAAAGTGCTTGCAGTGATTTCATTTGTCACCCATGCAAGTTAAAGTAGTTCACATGCGTTGAACACAGCTGACAATGGGTTAACTTACGTATTGTTGTTTAGATGTTTCTACCATATTCCTTTCTAGCGGTGACACCGGGATTTTGAAAGTGGAGCAAATTAATTGAGGGTCGGTAGAAGTAATTATTGGAGTGTCAAATGATAGCATGTCGTCTGCAGAATTGTTTTCTTTTTGGAATGACCTGGGGGCGAGTGGGGGTCAAGAGATCTCATTAAAGAAATCCCCTGGCCCTGTCATTTACCTCTTGAATCTCATATAAATCTAATAATGAGCCTGGACATATTATCAATCCACATGAAAGGTCATTTCCTTTGATTTTAAATAACAGACGTTGTGGCAGTGAGTGATTCCGCAAAACTAGGCACAGACTTCAACTTTTCTTCAATAACACAAACCATTCCACCCGGAGAGACTGTAACCTTTGTTGAAGTAAGGATTGTTGACGATGAAGACAACGAGCCCGCAGAAGAATTTCTTATTATGATAACAAATCCTTCAGACCAACTGAGAGTGGGTTTGAGCGAACGTACTACTGCTGTGGTGATTACAGACGATGACACTCAAGAAAATGGTATGAAACGGGGCTACCAGGGGTTGAGTTGATAAGGTATCGGAAATGACCCCACTTTTTATTTCTTAAGCACACATCTTCCAAAATCGATGTCCCTGCCACTTTTTGGCTAGGTGTACTACGTGGAGTCAATTAATGTATCAATTCACAATGTCGTATGTGGACTTAATCAGGCTAAACAGATAATTAAGAATCAATTTACGTGTCATGATCAAGGTAATACAACGTGGGCGTTAAATGATTGACAAAATTCAAAATTGGGATAATTTACTGAAGGAATATCAATAAAGTTGTTCATGCTCTTAAATGCGGGTGCCGTCATTATTTACCAAATTTCGATACACATGCTTACCGCTAATTTATTTAGAAATAAACAAGAAGAAATAACAAAACAAAACGACCTACCGAAAATGTGGAAAAATTCATCCGGGTTAGGTAAACTTTTTAAAATTTTGGTCATATTAAATACGTTATCAACATAAGTTATGAGAGATTAATATCAGAACCTCCTCCATGATAAATTGATGATTCGTTTTTTTTTCCTATACCGTGTGTGTGATGTGATCCATCCCAATCTCAATCAATAGGTTACTACGTAACGATGGCTACATCTAGTGTCACTGTACGTGAGGGAGACGGTGAGGTCCAAATACCCGTCCTACTAGGATCGGAAGAAAATGGCAACGTTATCATCCGTGAGGGAAATTTTGCTCAATTTTTAATGATTAGAAACAGATAAGGAAATATTGTAAAACTTTATTAAAGTTTAATCGCATGTTTTATGTGTTCTAGTGTATGTTGAGACAGGGAGCTGTAAGAAACCTCTTACAGCTCCCTGGTTGAGACAACATAACTTATCAGGGTTGTAATATGACCCCCTAAAGTTCAAGTGTCGTTTTCTCAATGAATTCCCCTCTACTAGAATCGATATTTCTCACAGATTTGACCCTTTTGCTTAAAGAAATTACTCGGTCCTCACATTACTGCTTCATGCGTGACGTGAAAACCCGTGTCAATTCCCAGTATTTACTGCTAGACTACAAACTGTACGGG
The DNA here is from genome assembly GCA_009936505.3 of Holothuria glaberrima. Classification (NCBI taxonomy): domain Eukaryota; kingdom Metazoa; phylum Echinodermata; class Holothuroidea; order Aspidochirotida; family Holothuriidae; genus Holothuria; species Holothuria glaberrima. The sequence goes on from WURT03039552.1 coordinate 12,994, forward strand.
AAGGTCCGCTATCATAGGCATAGTCCTATGGGGGGAATTTACAGGGGGGGGGGGGCTCTTACATCTGTACGCGGTGAGCTGCATACCAGCTTTAGCACTCGTGAAAAGAGAGGTCCCACTGCTTTAAAATTACGTGCAGCGCATCCATGCAGACACTGCAAGTCTGTACTCGCCCTATCAGTTTATAGCAATTTTCCTTCACCGGCTTGTTTGTAAGTACTCGGAGGCCCGACACCCAGTTCCCGCCTTTACGATAAATCATCATAATATTTTGAATGGCCGATAGAAAGAAATGTTTTTCTTTCAGTTGACAACTCTGTATAGGTTCGTTTGTTTTAGTTTCATTTACCTTCTATCTTATGGGAAAATACAGTCACCTCAAACTGAATTAATGCAACTGCTATCACTTCAAATAGGTACATTCTTAAGACCGTCCAGTTCGTTTGCCCATGGGTTTGTTTTTGTTGTTCATTCGATACAACGATCGTAGGATTATATTATCAGAATTATGCTAAACGTCAAACTTGATTTTGAAGAGAAGTCACAAGGAATATAACAAGCTAAATTTTATTCCCAAACTAAGCTGGTATTAGAGGAGGTTTCCAGTAAGTCACTTAACTTTGTTTTTGTTTTTTGTGTTAGGATTTCTTATTCAGGAGGGATCAGCAAAGGACGTTTTTGATTATGAAAGTCCATCGATAGACAGTATCATCTTCCCGACCAACCGGTTTTTTGAGATTCCCCTTATCTCCGATTCATTCGCAGAAGAAATGGAAAGTTTCACGGTCTCAATTTTGTCAACTGTTCCTTCTGACTTACAAGTGTTCAATTCCACCACGACTGTTTATATAGATGATGACGACACTGGTAAGGTTTTTCATATATCACCTGTCAAATAATAGAATTAAAGGTTAAAACTGTCTATAAAAGTTTGCGTGGCAAATATGACCTGAAAAGAGTGAAAACTAGGCCCGAATTCAAATAGTGTTATCCAAGACCCCTCTAATATTTCAAAACCTTGAAGTAAAATTAAATTTTCAATAAATGTGCTAAACTTCCGAAATTCTAGACCATTAATTGCTGAGCTTAGATGGTGGTTTATGGGAGACATGTAGAAATCAAAAGACAGCAAAGTCAAAATTTCATTCTTTTTAACTCGGAATTTCGATCTTTTCAAGAAGCAGACGAAATTTTGACTTTTCAAAAGGAAAATGTCAAGTAGGTAATTTGAATGTCGAGAAATTTGACTCCCCAGACTTCGTGAGTTTTTCTATTGAAGGGGAAGAACAGAAATTACGATTTCTCATTATTTCTAATTTTTACGATATTATAGCCAAAACTCAGACTTTTGGATATGAGTAGCAACTACACGTTGGTCATGATCAGTGTTATGAGCACTAGGGTTTCTTACACGGGATGGCTTCTCTGACTGAAAACTATTTTATACGGTTGTCTATCTTCTTACGCTGTATTCTCTACGGTGTCTATTACTCCCGCATGTGGTCAGCAGTGGGTTGTACTTTGCCAACGGCAATTGTACTCCTTGGAGTGTGGTCTCACGTACCCCGCGCTCGAGTAAATACCGTGTTACCCTGAGCGCGAATAACGTGAGAACGCGGGTTTACTCGAGGTCGGTGTTAAAATTTCGATCCACCCGCGAACGGAGAGTTCTGCGGTTTTAAACACGTGTTTGTGTAATCAGCCATAGATCACAGGTACGGAGCTGTATGAACTGAACTTCCTATCAGCATTGTACACACTAAACAGACGGGTATTGTATTAAATGAACTACCGCTAGTTGCTGCGTGGCGGAACTATTTCCCTTGGAGAAAGCAAATTTTACGAGA
>WURT03039574.1:0-14839 GCA_009936505.3 Holothuria glaberrima
AGAGTGGTCTATTCCAGCTGCTGTGCACCAAAGTTTCACATGTGCTTTGGTTCGAATCCCGCTCGATGTACGTGGGTATTTCTCCGGGTACTCCGGCTTTCCTCCCACTTGGCATAGGCTTGCCTCTAAAATCGGTTGCCAAGCCGACGAAGTCGGTTGCGCGCCGGACTGAAGCACCTTTGGGTGGACCAGTTAACTAGCCGACTTTGCTTTAACAGGACCGAGAGATAGATTAACGACGTAGATCAACCACACGTATTACACTCACGCATAGGCGTGCGAGGTGGGGGCAGGGGGCTAACTGCACCCCCAAAAATATTTGAGGTCGAAAATTCGGGCAGAAAACGACAAAATTCGGGCATAGAATAGGTAAAATTCCGGCAGAGATGAAGTAAAAGTGAAGAGCTTGCCCGAATTTTCTACTGAGCTTCCGAATTTTTGATCGAATACCCGAAAAATGTGCAAATTTCTTCGCGCGCATGTAGTTCTTTGGTGGTCTATTATGCACCTGAACTGCAAGGAAATTTATGCAACTTTTTGAGATTCGTGCAAAATATTTTGTGCCCCCTAAATCGGAAGAGTTTCGTTAGCTTATGTACTCATTGACTTCATATATGTGGACAGAGCGTACACTGTAGCCACCGTACGTACAGGCGTATGCTTACCAATACGGCTATCTGCTATAACCTTGAGTGTAAAAGTTTGGAATTGCTCGAGTAGTTCAGTATCCATAGATTTTGTGAGAAACTTTTAATATTCTCGAAAGAATGGGAGTTGAGGTCAAATAGGTCGTTATATTTTTCTGAAATGTTGCAGATTCACCGTCAGACTGGGCAATAGACCGGCGGCCATCTTGGTAACCCTAAATTTGCTCTAACGGTGGCGATCGTATTGGTCACGTGATCCTCTGTCCATATATATATGGGAAGTCTGTGATTACACTATGGTACATTTGCTGTAACTGCGTACCGTTTGCTATTATATCATTCATCGTTGTTGTTATTGATTCTTCATCTCATCATTGGTGAACTGTCTGCTCTTTCGAGAATAGTCTGAACTACACAAACAAGCCTTGAACTGTTTAAAAGAGAGAATCTATTATTTGTCACATGGGCGTCGATTTGGGGGGACGTGGGAAGGGACATGTCTCCCCCACTTTTTGAGAGGAGGGGAAGCTAACCCTTTGCCCCCCCCCCCCCTCAAAAAAAAAAAAACACACACACACACTTTTTGTGACCTGAAACTAAAAGTGAGGTAACCAAAAAACTACATGTAGGCAATTAGTGGTGAAGGCATTGATGTGCTCAGAAAATATCCCACATGGAACTTTATCAGGTCCGTAAGTCAGTAATTTCTGTAACAATTCTTTCTATAACTTCAAAAAAATTTCGCGCGCTACGCGCGCTTCCATCTTCAGTTCTATCTAGCTGTATCGCCCGTCATTTGGATCTATTTGACGTTAAAGGTTCCACAGATATTAAAGTCGTGATTCTAAAGAAACACGAAAATGCAACGTTGCGAAGTTCTAACCTCTTTTTCCTATCTTTTAAAAGATTCTTCTTTCAACCTCACTACAGTGGCAAACATATGTTGTAAGAAAAAAGATTTCAGTTTCGCCTTGGATGAGATGAAGAATGTACTCCCCGACAAAGACCAAGCAGTCGTCCCATCAAATGTCTTGTTGTGCTCATAAGTAGGGCAGATTTTCAATAAAAGCCCAAACTTTTCCCAACTTTTCTTAATGAAAGAAAAAATATGAATTCTTTTTCAATATGACTCCATTTTTAGGCGCGCTTAGCGAGCCTTATATTTTGATTTCGGTATCATTTCGGCAACCCATTGCATCTGTCGGGGCTTAGAGTAGCTGGCCCCCAGTCAGGGCGCTTGACCCCAAAGTCGGCAAATCCAAGCACCACCCCCTGGCTGAGCCTGCATGCAGTTTTTCCTTGGGGCAATGAAATAGACGCCCAGTTTTCATAGTTACCCCAAATATTGAAACATTTGGCACCATTTTGTATCTGGGCCCCTCCTCTTAGACTCCGCACAGGATAGGAGAGAAGTTTTAGGCCTGTTGTCTCCCCTCCTTCCTCCAAAATCAAAATCGACGCCCCTGATTCGCCAACGAATTCAAGCACCACCGCTGTGTCTAGCACTACGAGTACGCCATACCCACCTATCGCAGGAACCAAATTAACCACTATAGTAAGAGACGATACTAAGTCTACGCATTACCAGTCAGGACTAGAGATAAGTATATTAAGTGAATAACTGTAAACAGGCCTAAGCTAAGATTTAATATTTCTAAGAATTTAGAAAAGAGGGTTTTAAATAATAAGTCATTTGAATTTTAAACTCGTTCTTCTGTGATCTTTCGCTGTTACTGGTTTGCAATATTGTAACGAGTTACTAATTTTCAAAAGGGAAATGACTTGAGCAATTGTATCATAATTTTCCTCATAGAAATAATACAGTGACTCGAGTCACTGACTCGACTCGAGTCACATTGAAAGTAGTAAATGACTCAATTCGACTGCAAAATTAAGTGACTTGTTACAACTCTGCTGGTTTGTATGCTATATCGAGCCGTAACACAACAAGTAACTGAATTTCTTTATGTGAGAACATTATTCTTGAAAAAGAAAGCTACCGTGCTTCTTGCTTTGAATTTTATATAGATTTTTCAGTGTCTATAAATAATGGTTTTTTTAAAATGTCAAAATTTTCTGTATAAGACATGCAATTTTTATATAAAATTCATGGCTGCTAAACGCAACATGCTTTGGAGATGGGATTTATACTTCGCGCGCATCTATTTGTTAAACAGTATGAAGGACAGCCTTATTGGGAGGTGTAATCCGCAGCTATCGTTTCAACCCTTTGCTTTCAAAATGTGTGAGACTACTGGGGCATTGAGTCCTCTCCCTTCTACACAATTCCCACATCGATCATCTTTTAGCCAGATCTTATGTTTGAAAACTAAAAAAAAAATGCGACTTTCGTTGCCTTCTTCAGTGCGTATTCAATAAAGCTCCGTGCATACAATTCAGAACATGATTCACTGTCCCCATTCCCCCCCCCCCCCCCATCATTAAATCGTTAGTGCCAGTAAGGCTATCACAGTGGTCAAATTGTGATTATATTTTTGTGGCCTACCATGTAGTGGTGTACACAGAGGAGACCATAGGGCCATTTTTGTATTTTTAGTTCCTAAAAATATGTAAATTTTTTAGTACAAATTTTACTTCAAAAGTCAGCATATGTGGCACCAAATTGCATGTAAGGACATCTAATTTTTCAAAGAGGAGGGGGACCCCCTTGGGCTGGTGATCACACAACATACTGCATTTGGGTGTGCCCCTTCGGTGGACCCCTTGGCCCCCCAGTGCCCACCACTTCAGAAAGTCTGGTGACGCCACTGCTGCAATATATACCATGGCTTTTCCATGACTTATTTCTATATCAACTTTCTATGAACTGTTTTAAACTTACAAAATTCCATAACTTTTCTGTAATGGTTTCAATTCCAGGATTTTCATAACTAGTGTATGAAACCTGATAGTACTTGCCACCACAGTTTACTTGTTATAAAAGAAAAAAAAGAAAGATGTTTGAGGTCAATCACATGACCCAGTTCTTAAATTTGACATTAAAGTAAGTTAACTTACCCTACTTTTACTTGGTTGTCTTATTCCCAGATGTGGAAGACTTCTTTGTGACTGTCAAAAAGACAAAAGACAATTCCTTCATACTTTTGTCAATGTTTTCCACCACAATGAAACACATTGGTACACATTAATACTATAACAAGAACAGTACATGTAATATGAAAATGGTAAAGAATCAACAGCTGCAGAGGCGAACACTAACCTTTCTCTTAAAAGGTGACTTGGTTTGTCCAAATATTGCAATATACACCTCATGAGCTTTGCCAGAAGCTCTGTTTCTTGAAGACTTTCTTTCCATGTTACAAAGAACTTGATAATATGTTAACACTTAGGTAGGCAGTTATGGTTATGAGTCAAACAAGATGCCAACAGGAGAGAAAGTTATCCATGGGACTCCATGTTCAAAACACGTCTCCAAAAATGGCAATCATATGGCCGGACAGTGTGTCCTTCAAAGTCAGATTAACAAATATCAATGAAGTGTTTTTTTTTTTTTTTTTTTGATTTTTGATGACTGTTTTTCAGTGGTACTGTGAAACATTACAACAAAAACCAGGGATCACTGCCAGAAGTATAGTCTCTAAATCATACAATGAGAGACTAATTGCTAGACCAATTAACGAGAAAGATAACTTCACCTAAATGTCAGTGTTGGCTTTGCAGTATGAAGAAGGATGCTCATACATAGACCAGAAGTATCTACTACACTGTCATCATTAATTGGATGTGTCAGGGAAGATATTTAATTTAGAGGAAACTACTCATTTCCAAGTACCCCAAGGGAGATCCATATTTTAGATACACAAAGAATATATGACTTTCACATAAAGAACAGAATTATTGCTGTAAATAACTCATGTCGGCAACATTAACACAGGAAGGATATGACTGGCCCCATTTATGTACAAGCTTACGTTATATCACCTTTATTATAAAATGTTTGATAAAAAGTAGATTTCAATGGGCAAAGCACTCAGTAAAAATCTCTGAAAAATGTATTACGGCAAGAAAAATACTTTTAAGTTCCAACTTTCCACATCATGCTTCAAGTTAGATTGAAAGATCCCATATTGATGCAAGGTCCCTACAGATTTTTGGAAATAAATCTCTGCTTTTTTAAATTGTTGTGATCAGAATAGCACCAGTAGCATGAAATATTACCTTCATAATGGTCATGAGATTTTTTGTTAAGTAAGATTTCCACGACAAACCCTGTATTCAGAATCTGCATCGAGACACTTTCAATTGCCAAACAAACAGATGCCATTCAAAAAGCCAGTCTTTTACCTGGTAATTTGTACTAAACAGCTTTGGACTTTTACTGCGGTGCTTCTCTGGGAGTTGCTTTCGGAAGATATTGATAATAAAGACAACAATGTGGTAAAGTTTGAAGTGCTCGAGGCATGGGAAAAGTTTGAAACTTTATGAAGGATTTGCTAAAATTCTTCTTTTTTTTTTTTTGATTTTCAAAAATTCTGATAGTTTGAAAAACATTTGTGATAGAAAATGATTACAATAGATTCATCACTCGGTCGAAAACACACCTCACCCTACCCCCTACAGAAATTTATAGCTTAAATGCCTTTTGGATCATTTTAAAATTTTCAGAATTTTTCGATGGGGGGTTAGATGAGTTAGATGAGGTTTTACGGCCCAGTTTGTAACCAATTGGGGGAGGCATCCCCTCCCATGTCCCCCCTCCCCGTGCCGGTGCTTATGCATGTATGGAAATTAAGTATTGTTACTCACACATTTCACATCACCATGCCCATCTTCACCTTATCATCCAGGGCCCAACATTAACCTTTGCATTCTCACCTCATCGACTAAACCAGAAAGCCCAAAGGCTAAGTGATTCTTTGCCATAGAAAATGTCGAGATTTTCTTGGGAATTCTTGGGAAATTTTGCTTTTTGACCTCTAATGACCCCAGATGACCTTTGACCTTCCACAAAACAAACCGGTTCTTCCTCCAACCATGAAGCATCCATGTACCAAGTACGAAATCTGTCCAAGCTCCCAACATTGAGAAATTGTGTTAAGAGGGTTCTCAGAATTTTACCACTGGTGATCCCAGATTACCTTTGACCACCACCAAAGACAATATGGTTTTTTCACCATAAGGCATGCACAAACAAAGTATGGAATCTATCCAAGCTTCCTACCTTGAGGTATCTTGTTAACAAGGTTTTCAGAGTTTGACTCTCCATGACCCCAGATGACCTTTAACCTCCACCAAACAATATAGGTTCTTCCTCTCTACATGACAAATCTATATACCAAATAGGAAAAGTGTTAGTCATCTCTATCTGGAGATACCATGTTTACAAGCCATTTACAAGGTTTTCTGTTTCAACCTCCAGTAACCTCAAATGACCTTTGACCTCCACCAGAAAAAATATGGTTCTTCCTCTTAACATGACAAATCTATATAGCAAATATGAGAAGTGTCAGTCATTGCTATCTCAAGATATCATGTTTACAAGCCATTTACAAGGTTTTTGCAGTTTAACCTCTGGTGGCCTCAACTGACCTTTAACCTCCACCAAAAACAAAAGGGTTCCTCCTCTTAACATGACAAATCCATATACCAAGTATGAAAGGTGTCAGTCATTCCTATCTCAAGATATCGCTTTTACAAGGTTTTCGGCTTTTGACCTCTGGGGACCTCAAATGACCCTTGACTTCCACCAAAAACACGAGGATTCATCCTCTTAACATGACAAATCCATATACCAAGTATGAAAGGTGTCAGTCATTCCTATCTCAAGATATCGTTTTTACAAGGTTTTCGGCTTTTGACCTCTGGGGACCTCAAATGACCCTTGACTTCCACCAAAAACACGAGGATTCATCCTCTTAACATGACAAATCTATATACCAAATATGAAAAGTGTCAGTCACTGCTATCTCAAGATAATCGTGTTTACAAGGTTTTCAGATTTTGACCTCTGGTGACCTCAAATGACCTTTGACCCCCATCAAAAACAAAAGGGTTCTTCCTCTCAACATGACAAATCTATATACCAAATGTGAAAAATATTGGTCATTGCTATCAGTATCTGGAGATATCTATTCACAAGGTTTTCGGGTTTTGACCTCTGGTGACCTCGAATGACCTTTGACCTCCACCAAAAACAATAGGGTTGTTCCTCATAACATAAAAATCTATATGCCAAATATAAAAAGGTGTCGATCATGGCTATCTCGAGATACTGTGTTAACAAGCTAGGGGTCACACACACACGACATCACCATCGCACAGATTCTTTGCTTGCCTTTGGCAAGGAATCAAAAAGCCATTCATGCTCAGTCTATCCTTTCATGCCACTGCACTGTTCTCCCTGAAGTTTCAGTTATGGAGGGAGGTATTTTTTCAACACCTGGATGGCTAGGCAGCAGTTTTGCTATTTGTTCTTGTTAGTGGATGATTTCTAATTTGTTACTTCGAGGCAGAGCTGTCCTTGCTGCCAAACTGTGAGGGTTTGAGCATTTTCTGTGAATTAGTTACCGTAAAGCTGGATTTTGTTGGAGTCTCACTTAAAAGAGTTTTAAGTAAGTTATTTGTTCATTTTTTACCCTTTCCAAGTTCTTTGCTTCTCTAACATTTTGTTAAGATGAAAGTACAGGAATTCTGCTTAATTGGGCTACATTTGAAAAACTTTGAAAAAAGCTTCTTCTCTTCTCTTTTTTTTTAATTGTGGATTCATTTTAAAAGGAGAACTCATTAGAGGGGTGGGACACTCGAGTCCGACTCAATTCGAGTCAGTGACTCGAGTCATTACATCACTGCATCTACATGATAAAGTTCAGAGGGAGATCTGTGATTGCTACCACTTACTGAGGTGAAAGTTGACTAAATTTTCAGATTTTGATCTTTTGTGACCTTCAATGGTCCAACCAAAACTGACAGGTTCATCTCCTCACTGAAAAAAACCAGCATTTATTAAATATACAAATAATAAATGTTTATGAGTGTGATGATATGAATAATTTCATGAGATGAAAGATTGAACGTTCTATTCAAAGAGGCGAAGCTGAGTTGAATAGAACGTCATCTTTCAATAAATGAAATTATTCATACTATCACATGAATAGAAAACATCAATTATTTGTTTTATATAACAAATTGCTTCCTAATTGAATAGGCCAGATTTAGGTCAACTTAATTTGATTCAAGAAACGGATCGGGGCAAACACACTGTGTGTATTCTAGACTAACCCATGATGGATAACACATCACCTGGCAATAGCACCAAATATCCCATGAGACGTGAGAACCAATCCTCCAATCAAATGTGGAGGAATTAATAAGGTGTTATATAATATAAGATAATGCTTTACCCTCCTTCAGAGTCATTCAGAATTCACATGTTACATGGGAATCTGTGGAAGTGGGACTAAACTTCAGCCATGACCAACGTTTTGAGCTTTTCAGGCAGCAACAGATGGTGCAATTCTCTTTAGGGGCCCTAATTTGCACATGGAGAATGAAAACAGGCCCTTTTGTTTATTTTATCTCCATACACCACACATTAAATGAGCCTGACACTCTCTAAGGTGAGTCCTACAGTATACTTTGTATTTAAGTGTATGTAAAATATATGATTGGACTGTTTAAAGTGCAATAATCCATATCAAGGAATATTATCTTTCCTGCATTCAACCTGGATTATGCGCACTTCAACTTACTTTGGAAGACCGACAATGCCTAGTGAACATTCTAGTGGCAGTTTCCCTGTACTCTTGTTCCAAGATGTGAAACTGGAACTGCAACCTCCTGGAATATTGACAACAAAATATAAGAACCATCAAACAATACAATAAGATTAAAAGGTGAATTCCTTCTACACCAATTCCCTGACATTCAAAATGAAAGACTATTCCTCACACCCACACAATTAGGGCAATCCATTCACCTGCATACCATTTCTCTCTTCCCACAAGACCTTGCAACTTTACAAATGGTTCGTTAGAACACTTTCACACATACCTTCAGTGTGGAGCCTCTAGGAGTCATCACCCCTTCCTTTTATTCATACATCTTTCAGAAATTCTGGCATAAATTCTCTAATGGTGGTGATAGTATAAACTAGACTGGCACATAACCATTCTACAGTTCTTTCAAAGAAAATTAATAACGGAATGTGAATCCCAGTAGCGAATAGTCTAAAAACTTATCAACAGTCTCAAACTGAAATATTTTGCCCAAATATTCTATCATCTACTACATATGGTCCTCATGTGAAATGAAACTAGAAATACTTAGTTTCCCTGTGAAGATATGGCACACGGAGGTCAGGCCCGTAGTGAGCTCTTACCTGGGGAGGGGGTTGTCATGCGTGGCAGGACTATCTAAGCTGAGCGCCACCAGCGGTTGGTGCAGGGCGTACAAGAAAATTTTCGGCTTTGCAAACTCCTAGATGGCCGGAAATAGCACTTCCCGAGTGTTCTAAGCAAGAATATGTTTAGCCCCCACTTCTAAATTCTCCCTGCTTCTTGGAGCACTTGACAAATAATGGAGGGCTGAAAATACCTTTAGCCCCCCCCCACTTTTTCATTTTTCATTGCCGCCACTGGGGTTCGGCATTTTCTTGAGGGCGCAAAGTGCCCAAGCAAGGAGTGAAGCAATCAAGGAGGGAGAGGGTGTGGTTCTCCCCCTCCCAGCCCAGGGAGTTTTTGCAACTTTTGCATCAAATTTGAGGGATCTCATGAACACTTAAGCTGGAATTATTGGGCATTTTCAATCAAATGAAAACATGAACCAGAAAACCAAAAGGCTTAGTGATTCCTTGCTCTTCTTGAGATATCGTGTTTACAAGGTTTTAACCTTTGGACCTCTGTTGACCCCAAATGACCTTTGACCTCCACCAAAATCAATACGGATCATCTAATCAATATGGCCAACTGACACACTAAGTATGAGATCCCTCGGAGTTGCCCTCCCTGAGATATCCTGTTTACAAGGTTTTGACCTTTTGACCTCTGGTGACCCTAAATGACCATTGGGCACCACCAAACACTATAGGGTTCATCTAATCAATATGGCCAACTGACATACCAAGTATGACATCCCTCGAAGTTAAGCTTCTTGAGACATCCTGTTTACGAGGTTTTGACCTTTTGACCTCTAGTGACCCCAATGACCTTTGACCTTCACCAAAAACTACACGGATCATCTCCTTAATATGGCCAACACACATACCACATATGATATCCCTTGGAGTTTTCCTTCATGAGATATCATATTTAGAAGGTTTTGACCTTTTGACCTCTGGTGACCCCAAATGGCCTTTCGCCTCCACCAAAAACAATAGGGATTATCTACTCAATATGGCCAACTTACACAACAAGTATAACATCCCTCGGAGTTACCCTTCTTGAGATATCGTGATTACAATGTTTTGACCTTTTGACCTCTGGTGACTCCAAATGACCTTTGACATCCACCAAAAACACATAGGGATCATCTACTCAATATGGCCAACCCACATACTAAGTCTCTTGCAGTTACCCTTCTTGAGATATGTTTACAAGGTTTTGACCTTTTGACCTCTGGTGGAGCTCGAGCCGGCTGCCTCAGTACCGTAAGGACATGTTTGTAAGTGCACATACACACACTCACACGACATCACCATCACATAGATTCCTTTGGCTTTCGGCAAGGAATCAAAAAAAGCTTAGCCACAAAAATTGTAAAAGAAGGCCAACAACGGAGAAAAAGAGGTACCCACAAGCTGGGCAAATTCATCCTACAATGATATTGTTGAAGAGTAAAAAAAGTGAAAAAGAGAAATACACCAAAAATGTGTTTTTATTTTCCTGAAAAAGCATGTGGCATGCTTAAAGTTTATGTGCCTTATTTTAGGCCTAAATGGAAGGTTTATTACCTTGTATCAATGTTTTCTTTATTCCCTCGAGAGTTAGTGTGTGGCTATATGAGAGTTACTGTCCAGTCAATGGGGCCCAAGGGAATTGTGTTGCACTGAAACAAACCAGCTACTCATACGGCTTGCATTGGCTAAACCAGTGGAATTGAAATTTTGCCCTGAAAAATGTCAGAACTCCATTTAAATAAAAATATAGAAAATTTACATCTGGGCGGAGGCTGGGTTCGTGCGAATCCCCTAAAAACCCCTGGCTACGGCGCTGCTGAGGTGATGTACGCACTTGTATATAGTCTGAACAAAATAAGTGTCTGTTAAGGTTCCATTCAGCTCCTCTTCCACATCTTATTCTATGACACACTTGAATGGTCTCGGGTTTATTGACTTGCTCCAGCCTGAAGTCACTTATTACGAGTCAAAAACTAACTTCTAGAAATAAGGTAACAATGTATCAAGTATGAACAGGATAAGAGATTACTACTTAGCTCATTCTATTTCATTTTTTTTTTTTTTTTTTTTGACATACAGCCTGATCAGAATTATTAGACAGTTTGCTAGTTTCATGTGAGGCTAGCAACCTGATCAGAATGTCTAGCCCCTTGGCTAGCTACAAGAGTCGCTTTAGCAACCTGAATAATATTCTCCTTTGGTTTAAGGCTAGCCTTTCCTTTGGAAGCTATGCTGTCTTTATTCTTAATACTGCTCTGTGATGCATCCTTAGAAGGCTTCTTAGGTGGATTAGCCCTTGTCTGGGATGAACTTTTCTTGGCTCAAGTTCTTTTTTACCTGTTTCATCCTCCCACTGGGCTAAAGTGTCATTTTTTCCCACTCTCTGCAAATTCTACATCTGGAACTTTCTTTTGGAATATGACCGACAATGGGCACAATTAGTCTTGATTGTCCCACTCGACAGACTCCTTGCATGCATGGACAGCATCCAGGGCATGACATCAGAATGTGTGTACAATGAGCAGTCAAGGAAGAACAAGCAAAGAGATGCCAGAGTGCCACGCAGAGGCCGACTGCCCAACTGCAAAAAATCAGGACTAAACAAATGCTATCGGAGGCCTGGCCAGTTTGAGCCTAAAGCTCTGACGCGCTACAGCTAAATCAAGCCATGGTCAAGATGGAGAACCATTTCAGGCAAATACTTCACAGGATTAATGAATGCAATAGCCAAACACAAAATGCATGCAAAATAAGTATGCAACCTGGAACAACACAAGTTGATTTACAAAGGATACTTAAGAAAAAACACAAACATTACATATAAACAAATAGGCCAACATAAAAGCACACTAGGATACAAACATGTATTCCTAATCGATCAATTGCCCAGAACTTCAACTCCTGAAAGAAATGGCATCTCCACGTACTAATGCTTGAAAGAAAACAAAATTCTACCCACTGTAATTAATTAAGAGTAACAAGAAAAGATATATGATAGCACAATTAACCATGAACATCTTTTTCCCATTCCACAAACCACAGCTCCAAGGTGTTAGGACTAAAATACTTACGCCAACAATGTCTTTTGTTGTTCATAGTCTCTCTGACAATAGAAAATAAAGATATCACATGTTATAATCATCTAACCAAACCAAATTCAATGAATAATTTTTGGAAAATGAACAGTCATTAATTCCACTTAGTGCCTGCCTGTTTAGTATTAATATTACTGATAGTGCTTCAGGCTACTTTTCTTGCAATACACTTTAAGTTACAGTACCTGTCAAAAGTCACAAGAAAGTTTCTATAGCAGTTCTTCTGTCCAGGTTTTTTTTTTATTTTTGAACCTCCTCACTATGTTTTTTATCTCACCTAACATCAGAAATGTGAAACTACGTGTGTCTGAGTGTCTATGGGTGAGAGTTTCTGTGTATGCCTGAGCAAAAAAGGGAGTTGGGAACCACTATTAAAACCATAAGTCCCAATTACAATCAAACATAATGGACAAGTACTGTACCCGGACAATATAAATGTGTACACAATTAATTGATATAACATCACAGGTCACAGGCCAGAGGTTATTATCTTAAAACTGGTTTTTGCAATTATTTGCTTGTCAGCATGTAACAGAAAGTCATAAAACACTTGATATTTAAAATTCAGTTTCAGAAGGGCTAATTCAAACTGCTGCCGATGGCCTTAATTCACAATACTGATCCCTGTGCTGATACATGATATTGATCCACCTCAAGATTACAAATTTTGCCATGCAAAATTATCCTTAATTTTGACAGGGCCCTAATCACCACATTTGCTGGGGGACACCTCATCTGAATCAATTACACAGCCTTTTTCTTTAGAGACACCTTTAGAGCAGGAAATCGCGACTCCCTGTTTAGAGCTCCAACCCTATGCTCGTTTGCAAATACACACATTGCTAGGTCCAGGGAAGTTGGTATTTGACAATAGCAACACTCTGCTAGGTCTAACTTGCTCTAGAATGCTGCCATTTTGAAATTTTCGTGACTCGCGGGAAATTTTTGAGCAAAGAAAAAAAAAACAGACAGCAAAAATCATGAAGAGAGAGGAACAAAGAAAGTTGGAAAGGGGAATATGACAAGAAATCAGATGCATCCAGCAACAAAAACAAAACATCATACGTGAACTATTAAATACGCACTTTAAACTATTTTATTACCCCCGCTGTCGGGTCTATATAGCAGTGTTTGCACCGGGTATCGCAAAGCGTGTTTCTATAACTGTACGTCAAGCCGCACCTATATACCAGATAACGAAACAATATACCATACTGTACATAAACCTAGCCTATCTCCTTGATAAATGAACGTCAAAACACAGCTCATAAATAGTGTACACGCAGTGTGTGGGGATCGGGAATGGGACCTAATGCAGAGAAGTAGCCTGAAAGAAAGTGCTGGAAATTTTATAGAGCATATTTCACCGCTCGCTATAAAGTATAAACACACACAAGTTAATTAGCCAGATATTTATATGACTAGATTTCACTCATCACTTAAAAGGATATGCGTCCATTGTCTAAAGAAGTAAATTTAGTAATACAGTTATGTCTACATATGCTATGCATATATTTCAACCCCAAAAATATATTTTTTTGTCGCAAATCAATCACTAAAACTTCATATTTTTTGGTGGAGATAGTTTTTGGAGACAAAATCCACTTTATCTGTAAGCATTGAATACATTCTTTCAAGAGGTATTTTTGCACCATTTGCCTAGGAAATAAAAGTAGAAAATAAATATGTTCTATCCTGATACTCCTTTAAATATTAAAATGATTCCTATCTTTATGTTGCTCACTATTTTTTACTGCTGTTTAATCTATTTGCGATTTTTTTTGTATCGAAACATATCGCAAAAGGAGCAAAATCTTAGCCAAATATTTTCCTCATTTCTTTGAATATCCCCATCCTTTGAAGTGGCGTGTGCCAAAGTCAAGTGCATTGAATTGGCATCATAAAGACCGGCCCGGCCCAGTCAACGAACAAACATTCGTATCTATGTGATAACGACATGCACAGTGGGTGCTGTATTGCATCTACCGTCTGCTGTTAGTAATGTGTACAGTAAATCGAGGATTTTTGAGAAAAGTAACAGAAAAGCAGTTTACAAGAAGTTTGACCACATGATTGAGGTATTAGGCTAATGAGTATGACTACACATCTGATCTGAAAAGGCGTTTAAGCTATAGATTTCTGTAGGGGTTAGGGTGAGGTGTGTCTTCAACTGAGTGATGGAGCTATTGTAATCATCTTTTACAACAAATGTTTCTCAAACTATCAGAATATTCACAAATCCTTTGCAAACTATGAAAATTTTTGCACGCTTCAAACCTTACCACATTGTTGTTCTTATTATCAATATCTTCAGATAGCAACTCCCAGAGAAGCACAGCAGCAAAAGTTCAAAGCTGTTTAGGAATTATTAGATACTATAAAAGACTGGCTTTTTGAGTTGCATGTATGTTTGTTCAGCAATTGAAAGTGTCTCAATGCAGATTCTAAATGCAGGTTTTGTCATGGAAATTTTAATTAACGTAAAATTTCGGCGCGCTTCGCACACAGTGTGACGGTTTTCATTCCATCTCCTGACCATTATGAAGGTAATAATAATACAATGTACCGGTATCATTCTGATCACCACAATTTTAAAAAAAGGAGATACATCTCCAAACATCTGTAGGGACGTTGCATCAATATCTTTCAATCTAATTTGTAGCAGGATGTGGAAGGTTGGAACTTGAAAGTGCGTTTTTCGTTGTTTATTTCTAGCAACTATATGTACAATATTTACAATATAT
>WURT03039585.1:0-14839 GCA_009936505.3 Holothuria glaberrima
TCATGCATGCCTCCTTCCCCGCACTGTGACCACCATAAAATAGTGACGCTATATTTCAGAGCATGCAAGAAAGCAATTGTCAGTTGGACAAGTTCGGAGCCCCTGAGAGGACATTCAAGTAAAAACATTAGTTTGTCTTATGGACACAAATTTTATTTCAGTTATTGTAAATACTTCCAAGTAGACCTATTGCCACCTGCAATGCATGATGTTATGAACCTCTACCCCATTCCTGAATGAAAAGCACAGAAGCTACACATACGATATATACTTATCGTACCCCCTGTAAAAAGCTTTGAGCGCCTACGTACATCAGTTATGCCGGATACATTATACAATTGCAGTAGACACATACTAATCAGAACACATATAAATGCAGTCATAACGGACATGAAAGTACGTAGACAATGACCGTAGGGGGTTTTGGATCCCCCCCCCGGGCCCCGAAATAACTACTTCCGCCGAACTCTTGAACTTTAATTCAAAATTTTGCGGTATACTGCATTTTTAAACTTCTGAAGCTTTAGACACCTGCCTGGGTACCCTTAGGGCATAGACTCTGATTAACCTTTGGAGAACGAATGGTGTACTTCCGATTGCGTATTGTGTTTATCCATTGTTTTTTGATATGCGTTTAAATGATTTGCAAACGATTCGTAAAAGGAGAAGAAAAAATACATTTTAATTATTCAAGAACTCATCCCGCCCACCCCACCCCATACAAAAATCAGCAAACAGGACTCACAGTCGGATCATTTAGAAATTTTGTCATTTTGCCATTTTAATCCAGACCCCATGGACATACCAGCCATGGGGCTGAAGCGCTCACCAAGTTTAGGAGAAGTCTTTTTCTCGTTCAGATTTATGAAAAATCATAGTTTTCTCAGGTAGTACATATGACATATAATCGGGTAAAAACGGCTCAGCCCCTGACAATGACCCTGTAGGCCTGTGCCCAATCCAGCACCTGAGCCACCAAACCCAAATCGTTTCAGCAGTTTTAGTTTTCATTTAATGGACATCAGAGTATGAATAGCCTTCCACTTCAAATCTTTGACTGTACAATTCTTTCGGGAAGGGGGGGGGGGCTTGCATCATCTTGATATACGTTGGTTTTGAAAGGTGTTTACTTGCTGTACGATTCGGATATTATTGTTACTTGACGAGAGGTCCCCTTGTAAGAGGATGGTGATACGCCCTCCTGGTTCCGGTAGACGGGTCGGTTATTGTTTTCCCTTCAGTCTGGGCCGTTGAGACCTTTGAACTTTAAAGACAAACACCCGTCACTCCCAAAGAATATTTTTAGTGTGGGGGATCAAAATTCCCAGTTGACGACTGCTCTTTGACTGACATCAAAGTTTGAAAATTCAAAAGATGGAGAGTCAGTAGCTCACATTCCACACCATGCAGTGAAACTGTTTGGACTATAGCCTTGTATGCTTACCAGGACAAGGCCTGAAGCAATAAAATAGGGCTGTGCCTTCACAAGGAGGAGCTTTACACAGTTATGGGAGGAGCTCCAAGTTGCTTAAACTGGGAGACTTGGAACTATCTAGGATGACGAGTATTGCCCTTTGAAAATGTTTTTGAATTTATTTTTATATAAAAAGTAGCTTTTTCATCATTTGTTTTTCATTCACAGGATGGATTGGTTTGGCGATGATATTACTATGTGCTGTTATATCTGCGTTCACCGGCGCTACCCTTGGTCGGTGCTGGATAATACTTCAAGATCGCTTCGAGAAGTACAGAGAGCAAACGAGATATCCGTATCCTGCAATCGGCTTTGAGGCTTTCGGCCTTGTAGGAAGGTACGTTACAGGAAAGCAAATTCCACTGAACTAAACCCATCTGTAGTCTAACGTCTAAATAAAATGTAATAAAGTGGTTACATACGAAGACACTTTTGAGATTAAACCTGTAGTCAGTATTTCAGATTACTTAGGTCCATCAATTCAAGCGGGTTTGTGATTGGGACCATTGATGTAGGTAAGCCTGTGATTGGAAACATCAGTGCGGGTGAGTCTTTGATTGGACTTTCAATGCAAACAGACCTCTTCTGAGGGCCACCAGTGCGAGCGAGTCCGTGATTAGGGCTATACAATGGAAGTTGCAGTTAAAAAACGTTTGTCAATGAGTACCCGTCTAATTAAGACGTTTATTCGGGGTGGATGGAGCCTACTCCGTGCTATTGTATAATTGATTGTTTTAGCAGATGGTGCCCAAATATCAGGGGGAAACCTAGTTTCTAATGTGCAAGGCCTACTCCATCCACTTATCAAAGAAACAACTCTCCTCTGATCTGCACTGGTCAAGCTTTTCCATCCCTCACTTACTGAAGTTAGGAAATACCCGATATCAGTCACATATACCCAACGGCGGCGATTTCTTCTCGGTATTGGGGGGATGACCCCATTTAAAATCATTTACTTTGTGAAAAATCAAAGCCAATGGCAATTTCCCAAATATTGGGTGACATGTCCCCCTCACGGTCCCTCCGGGATCGCGGCCCATGCATATACGCTAGGCCATATGAAATTGATCTTTTCGGTTCAGAGTGGGAATAGGGTAGGGCATGGGGTATGGTGGGACAGGGTGGGGTATAGTGGGGTAGGGTGGGGGAGGCTTCAATTTCGCCAAATACCGACAAAAGTGGTGGACTACGGCTGTTTGTGATGTCGAGAATGACCTATTTCAGTGTGTTAGACGGGAGTTCTTCGGACCTTTCCACCGATCTTACATTGAGTTGAGCATGTCATCACATGAAATTAACCCACCTGACCAACATGAAAATATTATTTAACCAACGTGATTCGAAATTGAAATTTTCCATTTCAAGGTGGAGGGGTGGCTGCTTTCACTCTCGCTATGCATTTGTAAAGACACTACTGCACCAGCTATGTTTCTTTCTCAGGTTGATGGTGTCTTTCTGTGTCAACGCCAGCCTATTTGGTGCTGCGATAGTTTACCTTCTCATAGCGTCGGAAAATATAGAAAGTATACTAGCAAGTTTTCACTGGCATGTATCTTTTTGTATTCTTCTACCTTTCATTGCGTTATGTTTATGGCCAATCACGTGGTTAGGAACGCCAAAAGATTTCTGGTGAGTTTGACGATTTATTCTGCTTTCTCATTATTATATCATTATTGCACTGTTTGCTCATTAGTCTGATGTAAATATTTCAGCTTATGTTCAGTTCTGACAGGTTTGTGCAAAAATGGCATTGAAGTATATACAAAGATTATGCAGTCATTATTGAATACCTTCGGATTATGCCTGATAATCTCACAGTAACTTGTGCAAGAGAAATATGTATAAATACTAAGGGTTAGAAATAGGAAAAATCCCCTACACAGTTGGAAATAGGGGCAATTCCCCACACAGTCAGGTGTACTTAATGACTGCTGTAGACTGCCCTGCTTAAGGGCCAAGATGGGGTCAGGGAGTTGAACACCTATACGGTTCCACGAAGAGCACACTCTGATACTCTTTTAACGTTAAAATGAATTTATTATTACACCACAAAACCACCAAAAAGTGAAGAAACAGACAGATTACAAAAAGCTTAACGTTGGCAATTAATTTTACTTTTCAGGCTCGTGGGTTTTATAGCGATGGCTGCGACTGCAACTGCGTGTTTCTGTATGTTCATTCAAATATTAATAGACAGAGATGACCACCACACCCCCGAGTATCCGCCTTCCGATTTTGGCAGATTCTTCCTGTCTTTCGGTGTTATTATGTTTGCTTTTAGCGGTCATCCAGCATTTCCAACTTTTCAACATGATATGAAGGAACCGAAAAAGTTCTCAAAATCAGTTATTATTGGATATGCAAGTAAGGAAAATCAAACACTGTTTTTCTTATATAAGCAAGTAACATTCTTTGTTTTAAGAATTTTATGGAACAATATTTGTTAGAAAACAATTTAGAATGATAACTTTTCTCAAATTCTGTCCGAGGATTGCTATGGTACCAGAAGCGAATTAAACAGATCGCTTCATTACAAAATTCTTCAAATTAGCTACATACTTTCACTTTGAGTAAAATTTTTCAGGCATTTATACCAAACTTTATTTTTATTGGGAAAGAAGGACACAAGATTCATTTCATAACATTGTTTTACCCGTGGGTCCGATTTTGTTTGGTAATCCCCTCTTTAAGGCTTTCCAAACCCAGAAATAAGCTCCCCCACCGTTTAAGATATGTTAAAGCTTTTTTTCTTGTTTAAACTTTTAGAGGTGTCCCCCTTGAAAGAATAGTCGAAACCCAAATTTATTTCAGAGAAACTGATTCTAAGCATTCTGGTGAAATTTTCATTCAATTCACATGTTCGGTTCTCAAGATATTAGCAACTGAAGTTACCACATTTTCTACCAGAAGTCAACTTGTAGCAAACAGGTGTGATGTCATGGCTTCACAATGAGGACCAATGTTTTGTATTTCTTTATTTTTCATCCTATTATTTTGGCCTAGAATTGATGGGTTGCTATCTTGCCCCTAAGGCATATGAAGTTTTAAAAATTCCACTGCTCTGGATGCATTTATGGTATGAACATTTCAGAGATTTGTTGTATAAAATTGGTAGTAAATTTTGAAGAAAAACAAAACATTGCCCTTTAATGTGAAACAATGGCATCACACCTGCTTGCTTCAAGTTCACTTTTGTTAGAAAATGTGTCAACTTCAATTTCTTATATCTCGAGAACCGAACATGGAAAATGAATGAAAATTTCATATAATGCTTAGAATATGTTCCTCTTTAACATATCAAACATAAATTTGGGTCTGGACCATTCTTTTAATTACCAGTCTATGTTTTAGTACCAATACTAACACAATGTTAACTTGCTTTTCTCCATAGTTCTCCTCTGTATTTACTTTCCCGTCTCTGCTGCCGGTTACTTCGTCTATGGTGATAAAAATGAAGACAACATTCTGAGTGTTATGTCCGATTCTTGGCTGAGGACGATAGCACTGTTTCTAATGACTGTTCATCTTGTAATGGGTTTTATAATAGTTATAAACCCCTTCAGTCAAGAGATCGAAGATCTTTTACACATTGACAAAAGTAAGTGCTACAAAATTCAGGCGGAGCCAGTGTGGGGGCAAGGGGGCATTTCCCCCAGAACCGTTGCCCCCAGATTTCCCCCACTCAGCTCCTGAAGTATAGTGGTATGACGGGAGGAATGGCCTAACACATTGAAATTATTAGGAATCTTTGAATAGGATAATGTATTATAAACCAAAATATATACCTATTCTGGAATTACTTATTTACCCAGAGATATACTAAAACTTCAAAGCTACCGGGGGCTTCTCCCCCTGGACCCCAACCGCTTGAAAGTATAGTGGCCTGACGAGAGGAATATCCTAATACATTAAAATTATTTGGAATCTTTGCATTTCATGAAGCATTATGAACCAAAATATCTCCATCCTGAGATTTAATTTTTCACCGAGAGATATGCTAAAACCCCAAAGCTTCCTGCTAAAGCTCGCGCTGCGCGCTCGTTTTCGTGCTACGCGCAATAATCTTTTTTGCCACCCTAGCAATCACTTTTGCCCTCCGTTTGCCCCTCCCCACTTTTAAAATCCTGGTGCCGCCACTGCTGGCGCATTTTTCTTTACATGGAAAACCACAGCCCGTGATACTATATTGTTGCAAGGATGTACCCATAACAAGCAAATAATGTTATACGCTGACATTTTATGAAATCCGTATATCCAATCTGGACTTCTTACTCTACTACATTACCACAGAAACAGCTCCTCAAATGAAAGACGCATTTTCATTGGTAGTAAGTTTCGACGAACACGCACATATGTGAGGTAGACTTTGTAAATTCTTTCTCGAAGGACCTTATATTTCCCTTTTTGTCTGCATTCGTCAACGACTCTCTAACGTTGCTCTCAAACTTAGTCCCGTATAGCCAGTTTAAATGGTAAATAACTTTTTAGAGGGAGAGATCAGTTTACAGTTTATAATGCATTAAGCCAATTGTGTTTTAACTATGTAAGGCTAATGCAACATTCTATGTACTTTCATAACTACAATTTAAACGCTGTCAAGATAAGTCACAACAAATCTGGCAGCATTGATTCAAACCATCTTATGCATGAGCATAGGAGACCACTTTCAATTTAGTGCTGAACACTCCTGTCCAAATTTTGAAGCTTTTTTGCCCCAAAATATCGAATTTTCATCCAAGAGGGGCTGAATCTCACAGCCCTACATATGGTCTAAAGCAAAGATAACCAAAGTTGTTCCGATCTCATTCTCAACCATGCTGTGACTCGTGTTTTTGGTGCTTCTCTCTTTGCCCGTGGCTTTGCATGGTTCCAAGTTTTCCGTGTAAAAAGGTGTATGATGAGAAGGTGCTGTGGCCGGTGGATGATCATGAGCAGATGTATTTTTTCTTTGTTAGATTTTAATCACATGTCATGATTTCGTAAACAAATACTTTTACATACATGAACATCTATGAGTTGTACAGTCGTTTAGGATGTAAATTGTAAATATTATTTATAGTCCTAAAATTTTCAGATTTAATTAACATTTACCTGCCAGAACTAAATTTGTCCTGGTCTTAATTTCCTAAGTGCCCAATCTTCACATTAAACAAGTAAAACACACATTGTCTCTGACTTGACGAACCATCCAAATGTCAAAAACATCGATTTTAGGAGTTAAAAATCATTTCTTGGAAATTATTTTCAATTCTGAATTCAACACTGATATTGTAAAACAACGAAGAATCATTATCTTTCACAGACTTTAATTTGAGGCGTGTTTTAAATAGAACTGTAGTAGTCGCTACAATTTTATTCATGGCGGAGTCAATTCCACAATTTGGAGTCATCTTAGGTCTCGTTGGAGGATCAACACTCACTCTCTTGACTTTCGTATTTCCGTCACTTTTTTACCTAAAACTTTGTTCGGCTGAGTCACCAGATGAATCTTACCACAAAATGTAAGTATCTGTCATCCCTTCGATACATCTTGTTCTTTTTTCTTCTTTTTTCAGAACAATAACGGTTTCATATGGTGCTAGCGAATAAAGTTGTGTTTCGTCAACAATGTGGGGCCGGAGGGGAGGGCATTGTCGGAAAAGGTTGGCCTCCTGGAAATTTTTTCAAATTTCTAATTTCGTTAGGTAACCTCAGTGAGTATGGTAAAATACAATCCTCAACGACAACCGGCCGCCTCGATAGGTTACTTGTTTTTGCTCTTAAGAAGGCAAGATTGTGAAAAAATAAAATTTTTAAATTTCTTTAAAACACGACCCAAAATTTCCAAATCTGCTTCAACAAAACCCTATTTTTTATGTTTTCTTCTTTTAAAACCCAAAATGTTTTCAATTACTTCAATAAAGATATAACTTGATCGTTCATTGATTATCGCCATCATTCCCGTGACCCGTCGCTAAGTTAACAGTTTCGAGATGTTCACCGGCCGTCTGGGAGCTTGACCCTATCCTGGGTATACCCTGGAGAAATCCCTGTTAGGAACAAACAGGGGACTACTACGCATTTAAGTCTTCCTTAATACGTTGTTATAGGGAAATATAAATAAAAAAAAAACGGTCAAATAATATTGCTACAGGGTCCACGCTCATTCTTAAGTTAAATCTCAATAGGACTCTTGCATTGTACATCAATTAAAGATCTATTGTAACTCTTTACGAAACAGGGCCCTGACTAAATAACGTTTGTCTTTCAACATGACGGTAGTGAGTTTCCGATGCATGTTGCCGGTTTCAGTACTCAGCTAGGTATTAAGTGAATCATCAATGACTGTTACCAGGGAGTTGTTACTCTTATAACAGAGAGCTCCCCTGTCCAATAAAGAGAAGCTCCATGATGACGGTAAAAAGTCCCTCTATCATGACGTCATTCCCAGGTCGAATCGACATTGGCACGAGCAACGGTGACAGCGGATAGTACGCAGGCAAAAAGTATAAATTTGGCTAGGCGTAAGATACCCATGGGTTTAGTACATAGACCTAAGCTTAAGTAGCCGTAATTAGGTTTGTTAACCATTCCTTCACTTACCAAAATAGAAACATTTCAGGCAATATTCCTAAAATTCCCTTTTCCAATTCAATTGTTATTTACTGCCATATTTTGGGCAACTGGCAACTGGTGAATATAATTTGATTGACCTAAATTAGTCAGAAAAAATAACGTCAGTCTGAATGGTCAATGATGACTTTTGTAGATCACTCTTTGGTGTACAGTGTTCAATCAGGGGGCTGTTACGCCGTACCAGTTCCCTGGTCCAATGCATAACAGACAAATTACCCATAAAGTAGTGTGTGGATATCATGGTCAGCAATGATGAGCAATTTCAACTCAGTACAGACGATTGTAGCTTCGCCCAGGAGGTACACTAGGGCTGACGTTTTCATTTAAATTGGATGGAAATTGACAGGGGAAATATGTAGTGTCTGTGGCGAGATTTGTTTCCATTTAAACGTTAGAGATAATTCGTCGGTAGATAATTAGCATACAGCTATGTCAAGGAAATAGATGTGACCTACAAGCCTACGGAGGTAATGACGTTACACTTTCAGCGAATACTGACTGACATTTTTCTCAATCATAGCTTATATGTTAAGTATATTTCGAAAAATTGTGCAAATACCCGAATTGTATAAGTGAGTACGTACTCGTACTGACGGTTTTCCACGATTGCTTGTATTCGTACTCAGGAGAATGAATTTGTACTCGTACTTGTACTCACAAATTTGAGAGTAATGTATGTGGATTATGCAAAATTTTGTACTCGTAATCATGAAAAAGGAATATACCAGTACCAACATCCAGAGACACTACACTTGTACTCGTACCCATGACAAAAAATGTACTCACAGTACAAGTCTGGCAAATACGACACAGACACAAAATAGACATACACCCCAAACAAGGCGTGCATAGCATGTACATACCTGATACATTGACGTCACCGACGTAATTGTTGCCGGCAAAACAATGAAACACACTGCATGCATCCCACAGACTTCACTCGCGCATCCGACCGCTCAACGAATCAGCTGTCTGGATTTGTTGGTGTATGTTGTAATGATACGCGCATACCTCCAACATGACGTCATATGCATAAGGTTTATTAATACTTTTCATTGTCCAGAAGAAATGAATTCATCCATCTTAATATTGGAATGATGTTAACAACTCTTTTCCACTTTTTGTTTTACCAGTTCCTTGCCATTACATCAATGGATTATTCACTTTGAAATCATCCTGGTAGGTGTAATTGGCATAATATCATCAACATACGCAGCCATTGACGTCATCGTAACCGGACAATCTCCTTTCACAGTGCCGTGCTATGTTAACCAAACTGCAGCTCATGGATAAGAATATAGTTCCTGACCATGAAAACCCAGGATCGCCATGAAGTCAAGTTGACCTATCGGTAGGGTAGGGTCTTCCCCTAAGGGGAAACAAGTCGAACGACTGGTAAAGAAGTGTCCATAGGACCACCTTCTTATTGTATTGTAAAATAAGAAAGTTGAGATGTTACATGGTGTTTAGGGATCCGTGCAAGGGTCCCTGGGTGGATAATAGGTGGTGACTTATGTGAAACTCTTTATAATAATGAATTCCCTCGCATAAAATAGCTCACAATGGAAACAAAATGTTCCAAAGCAAATTTACTTATGTCACTTATAACACGCAAAAAGTATTGCAACAGACGGATTGTCTTGTTAAGTATATGTATCGGTGCTTTTATACACAACCTTTATCTCAACTAAATGTTACCATACTCTAAGGGCCGACCACAGTCAGCTTTAAAGTGCATTATTTGCCATCCAGATATATCTACGATGGCGTTGTGAAAGGATAGAAGGACATATTTCCTCGGGTTCAAGGGTAAGGAAGCTCTGAATTATAATGATATATTTTTTATACCGCCTTTTCATTATATTTCAAATTATCAGATTCGGGGGAGGTGGCGTCCTATGCGTTGCCCCGGGCGTCGATAAGCTAACTACGTCACTAATTACCAAGCCCGTAGGCTGGAAGGGGAGTTCGCCTCCTAGAAAACATAAATTACCATTGCCTTAATGCATTTTAGTATGGCTCGCCCCGTAAGAAAATATTTCGCCCCTTTAAGTACCTTGTCTGGCTAAAGGCCTATTAATTACACTTCATTCGTTGACTCAACTTTCTTACTGCTTTTATCCTATACGACTGAAGACATGTTTGACATATGTTCTCTTCATCTGCTTCGTTTGTTCATTGGGTGGACAGTTGGTATTTTGACTATGTTTAATGAAAGATGTATACCCAGTTTATACTTTAATCATTAGAATAAAATACAATTGCCACGAATTATGAACTTTCATTTCTTTTTCTTCTTTTTATCGTTGCTTCTCCATATGGCCAATGGTATTACGGAGGGGGGGGGGGGAGGTGGGGCCTTTCCCCACTTTTGTCAAAGTACCGGTACACAAGATTCCAAAATTCTTTTAAGCGCTGACTTACAGGACATATTTTTACAAAACTGACACGGTTACCATTTTAGCACTATACTCACATGGTATTGGGGGAGATTAGTTCGAAAGCAAAGCAAAGATCGTGTCCCCAAATATTCCCCTGGAGTCGGGGCTTTGCATGTAGAATGCTTAATATTCACACCACCATTGCCCTTTCCTTTGCCATCCTGTCATGTTACCTGAATCTCTAGTACACAATGAGGGAAGGGGGTCAAAAAATTATTGTTGTAAACTATCAATGACAAGCATGGTGCCGCTGGAGATGAGTTCTAAAGCAAGGTGAAGGTAGCGTGCCCAAAATATTCCCTCGGGGAGTCGCCTCTAGACGTCTTCATGTTCCAACCATTCCCTTTGCCATGCATACAATTTGCATCTCCGTGACACATTGACTGGATAGGGTTGATTACTTCAATATTACCATATGTAGTAATTTGCCTTGTACAGCGATGCTCATTATATAGGAGGAAATAACTATGACAATAGAAAAGACTTGTCATTTAGTTGAATTTTTTAATTATGTTAAGCTCTGACCAGATCAATTATTCCATGTTCTTCTTGATATAATCATTATGCAAACCTTTAGATTCTTTGAAAGTTTTAGATTTTGCAGTTTTTACTTGAATGGGTTACAGGCAATGCATGCTTTGCAAGGTTTAATTTTCTTAAACTGTTGGATAATGTACTTTCCAACTTCTGTTACACCTATTTCATATCCTCCTCCCTGTTTTAAACATACTCCCGTAGAATGTTTCATGTTCTTATTCACCATGGTGAAGACCAGTCTTCCCGCGTAGGGGGGGGGGGAGGGTGTAGGGAGGTCCTTCACAAAGTTGTCGAACTATTAAGGGCACAACTTGCAACGGAAATCCTGGATTTATCTAGTTCTTTGATGATAATGTTTCCGACAAAAGTGGTGTGCTGGTGTCAGGCTCGTGCTTACGATATTTGGCCAGCACCCCCTAGAATCAAACTACAGGCTTAATATATTAAAATAAACCTCTGGTTATCAGTGCTTCAGTTCACACTTCTCTTGTTCAAACGTCAAGTCTACGGTAAACTCTTGAAACTTGGACACACATCATACACAAGAGGAAAGTTGACTTATATTTGGCGTGGTTACGGAAAATTTATTTTAAACAGCCCTCTCTATATAGATTTTATACATATGTAACTTTAACGTACCTCATTAAATTACTACGGTAATTTATTCTTATAATGGCTATTATTTCCATATCGGTTGCTTTAGTACTAATTCAAATCTTATTTTCTTCTAACGATTATTGCATTCGTTCTTGAACTTCACCTTATATGACAATTATTAACCACATACGCAACAAACACGTGACCTGATAGCAAAGCAACTAACCTCGGTCATATTAGGGTTTTTTGCAGGAGGATAAAAGATCCTATCACATGAAATAACACAGTCCTCTTTGTTCAATGAGATCATCCTTTGTTAAATGTACAAGTTACTTTTAAACGTCATAAAATCCATCTGGTGTGCATTTGCATAAAAAATATCTAAAGTTAAATTATTTTCACTTTTATTTTCATTTCATCTGTAATATTTCTGTGTTATTGCAATGGGCGGCGATTTGTTCCCAATATTGGGGGACATGACCCCATTTTCATATAAGTTACTATGTGAAAAATCAAAGTCAATGGGCGATTTCTCAAATATTGGGGGACATGCCCCTGTCCCCCGGATCGCCGCCCATGATTATTGCTCATATTGAAGAGGATGCCAAACAGCAACAGATTTTCTTGGTACTTCAATCATCTCCAACCACTGACTCCGACCTGGCTCTGAACTGTTGGCGCCAGCCATCGTCTGTCCTATCAATTCGTCTTGACTCAAAACATCGTGGTCGAATACTTTTAGCTATCAAATAAAATAATTTTAACATTCTATTAAAACGATCAATTTGAAATCAGTATATTGATGTCATATATCTTTATGAAGTCCCCTCGACTCTCTGGCCAAGAGCCAAGGGGCGAAACAAACATTTATTCTCATATAGGACTGATGAAGTTAAGGCATAAAATATTTTGGTCATTATAGAGCCTAACTTTAGACAGAGTTAACATAACATGAACGTATTGTTTATATAATATGTTTAGACTAATTTTCTCACATGGTAGCTAAGTTAAAGCTAACTGAAACAAGTTATCAAAGCCCGGCGCTGGCAGACTGGGATTGTTCGGGGAGCAAGGGGTTACCAACCATGGCAAACTATCATCATTGGTCAATTACTTTCTTTGCACCTTCTTATCATTTATTGATGTCAGTAATTCCTTTCCTTAACTACATCTGCCAGTTTTACTAGTGGCCGTTACACACTCCTTCGTCATATTTCCCCTTGAAGCACTTTTCGTTAGTTCTATTAATTTTTTTTATTTGACCCCTGCCCCACCGCTGCAGAAAATATGTGTTAGAAGTGGAAGACTAAACAATAAGGCAAACATTCATTGTGTGAAATTTTTATGTCAATGAGAGTATGTACATCTCTTCCATCCATACCCCACCCGTCACCAAACCTTTACCTCTAAGCTGCTAACTTTCAACTGTTTCAGTGGAATATTGAAAAGTATCTCTTCGTTCCAGAGAGGATCACAGTCATTCTTCTTAATTGAAGTTTTTTTCTTTTTCACTTTTCTATCTCCGTGAAGCAGCGACACTCTAACGTATGGATCTAGGGAATAAAAATTGTCATGCAAATAACCAGGCTGCAAATAATAATACGTATTTTATGATTTGTAAATATAATCTGAAATTTTGTATACCATGCAACAAACTTATAGTCCATGGGTACTGAGATGAATATATCCTTTCAAAAAGTGCATATTGCTTTCTTTTGTCCATAGTCTGTTTATTGTGCCAGAACTAATTGTTATGGAAGTGAACTTGCATTACTCGGAAATCGATGTAAGAAGATAAAAGAGGTTCATAGGCGTTTGAGTCCAGGGGCACTCGAGGGCTGGGAAAAACTTATTGCCCTGGCAGATCTTTACGAAAATCGGGCAGTTTTTGCGGGTAATGTTTATATTCATCGACAAAAACGGCTATCAGCCCCCCATATCCCCTACGGCTAGGCAGAGAAAAGGAAGGAAGGGTATCGGGTCGACATCGTAATATCTTAGTGCAAGTGCCTAACGTGAAATGTAAAATGCTCATGATAGCCACTTTCTGACAATGTATCATAAAGATATGTTTTGTGAGTGTATGCATGTAGAGTAAGCACTGGTCATGGTTAGTGTCATCACACGTACTAAGCAGGGCTGTAAGAAAAAATCATACAAACATTTCGGGTAATGGGAGGTAAAAATGGTGAATTTTAGGTGAAATGTGTTTTAATAAGTTTTATAGGAACTTAATATCGGTTCACTGATCAAAATTACCTTCAATTCCTGTGCATGGTTCTCGAGATATAAACAGATGAAGTTATCACATTTTGAACCAAAAGTGAAGTAACAGCGGGAACTGGTGATTCAATTTTAAACTTGTTTGCTCCTCCAGTCTAATACTTTTATAAGGTAAATTCATGAGAAGCATGGGAATCTTACAAGCTTAACATGCGATAAAGGTAAACTCACATCCATTTCAAGTTGCAATATAAATTGAAGAACAAAGAAACCGAAATAGTTGTATGTGAGGGTTGATATCACCCCTGCTTTCTTCAATTTCTTTTTGTAATAAATGTGATTATTTCACCTGCTAAAAGTTCATATATAGGAACCGGATGTTAATTTTGTCCATTGGCGTAGCCATGGGGGCCAGGGGGCAATGCCCCCAGTATTATTTTGTAACACATTCTTCCCCCCCAATTATTTCAAGCGATATGTTAAAAAGGAAAAAAACAGGAAGTTTTCTCTGACAGAAAAAAATACATTTACATTATATACAAACTTTGATAAATTTATATAATCAGCTTGGCAATTAATCAATTCGGTCAGTTGGCAGGTACGAACTTAACTGAAAACAATAAATGATGACACCCTGGTCTAATTGATCAAGACACAGCGTAACAGCATGCATTCAGTATCCACATATACGTACCATAGTCGTGCACAATGCAAATTGTACATACTGCTGCACTACATGGGCTTCAGCACAGTAAGTGCATTAAAAATGCAGAAAATTTTTCTCTTTTAGGAGGTGAAAACGGCATTTCAATAGCTTGCAGCGTTTGGAAGATTACAAATTTTCAAAGAAATGCAATTTTCTCTCAAGATAAAGAGCATTATGGGAAATCTGTGATGTCATCGCGGCTCATTAATTTGACATAGAATTGAATTTCTTTATGATATTAATGCC
>WURT03039617.1:0-13139 GCA_009936505.3 Holothuria glaberrima
TTTGGTGATATTTGAAGCAATACTGGGAGCCGCAAACAGCAACTTCAACATTTGATTTATTTCTAGCTTCATGTAAGCTCTACTGAATGACTGAGAACATTCACTCATATCAGTAGAGATATTATGTGAGAAATTTAGAAGCTGCCAGCACCATAGGTTACTAGCTTTTGGTTCATCACACTTCTTGCAGTGATATTTACATATCACAAGTTGACAATCATACTTAATATGTGGGTGCAATACATTAATTACAAGTGCCTATCCGTTTGAATAGAGTCAAAGCTTGTATGAGGTTATCAGAGATCAAAGATGAAAATCATATGAGAGCACAACGTTTCATGAATAAGACTGATGAATTTCCTATTTCAGCAAGCTGTGGGTTATTCCATGTATGACTTAATTCTGTGTTAAAGGTCAGATGCCATGTGATGATAAAAGAGACTTTACTTCATTGTATTGCCACAACAGAGCCACATTTTTTAAAACATAACCTCATAATGGGAGAACAAAATGGTGGTAAAAAGTAGATTTGGGAGAAACATTTGAATTTTTCTAGGGTTTAAAAGTAGGATACTTTTGTAGTTAACCTCATTTGCACCTCAATACACATTTAGAGTGGGTAAACTATGTAAGTTTTCCTGAAATTTATTGTTACTTAGTTTTGGCTGTTTCTAGAGAGCTGTCTACAGTGCCACAATTTCCTACATGTAACTAAAATATTGTAACGAAACATTGTGGGGGATTTTGGGGTGGAATCCTCGGCCTCAGTTTCATATTTTAATGGGCCAACAGCCAGTCAAGGAGGAAAGGGTCAGGATCTTGACTTACCTGGTCTCAAAAATGGCCTGTAAAATCCCAAAATTCCAAACAAGAAACAAGAAAAAATGGAGAACATGTTTTATGCAATTATGTATCTGTGTTAAACAAATTATGGCTCAGAAGATAAATCACAAATGCTCTACAGAAATAAAATTTCAGGTCAACCTCATAAATTACTTAGAAACTCAACTAAGCTAGACTTAATAAACTAGACAAAACTAAGCTAGACTGAAGCTTTTTCCTCTGCCTTGGACTTTGAGAACTTAAGTGATGAGGTTTTCCTTAACAAGTCTTCTCCCCTCTGTGACTGCATGTGTTCCATGTTCCTGCATACAGTCATCCCCCACCCCCCCGGACAACTCATCCCAGATTCCCATTGGCTAAATTAAATTTTGTTATTCTTGTCACCTAACCAGAGCTTAATATTAAAATAAACATGTCTAGGTGAAATGCTCTAGACCTGTTTCCTAAACTAACAATAGACACCAAAATTCCAAATCAAACTTACAATAAATTATAAAATTCCCTTCTAGTCAAACGATGCCTAGAGAGTCTAATCCCCCACCCCACATCCCGTCAAAGTCCCAAGTCTTTGATAAACAGAAACATTCTGTAACAATACTCCAAACTTAGTACATCATCTTTGCTTTTCTTTCCTTCAGGTCAAGACCAGTGTGCTTCTCTGCCATGTATGAATGGTGGTAGCTGTGAAAGTGTTGGAAACTGTTTGGAATACATCTGTCGCTGCCCTCCTTGCTTCATTGGTCCCAACTGTGAGATTGGTTGGTCACTCAATAGTTTCTTTGTTTTCAGTCTTAATTAAACTAATTCTTGTAAAAAGAATTTGTAGTCATGCTACCAAGTCATTCTTACTTATCCTCTCTCCTATTCTTTGAACTTTCATTCTACTTCTCCAACTTTTTTCTTTCAAAACCTTCTTTGTTCTGCCTCCTTTTTCTCTCCCCCTGTAACTCTGAAACAAGTGAAATTGCAAGTTTTATTCCTGAGACAAATGTCTAACAGAGTTACACTGTGCTATCAACACTGGTGATTAAACTGATAAATACTTGTGAGAGCCCGAAAAAAGTCCTGCTTTTTTGTACTTTTGTTTTATAAAGTGCTTGTCATTATTTTCGGAAAGTTTGATCATAACTTTTCACCTGTGTACACTGGAATGCAGATAAAGGTATGATGAGATGAGGGTATGTTGAAGATGACTCTCAGTATCAACTTGACATATTACAGTACCAAGTTTAATTCAGCAATGTAGTAGCCCTCCCCCCTGTGCTACCATTAGTCCATTTTGACAAGAATGCTTCTTAGGCCACAGTATTGTTTGTGTAAACCCCCTCACTGCTGCTGTACATGTAAAAAATGCCATCAAGCCTTACCATTCCCAAAGCGTGATTGTAGCCTGTTGCTTTATGTGGAGGCTTTCAAAAGCTGAATATGTTCTTGCAGCGAAATTGTGCATGTAAATATAAAGTAAAATATGGTTTGGTAAAACCATGTGTAGCAAAATGGTCGAAAAGGAGGTAACCTTTTCTTTTTTTTTTTTTTTTTTTGAGAAAGTGTAGTATGGGATGGATTGAGTAGGAATAAAGAAAGAAAACAATTGTAACTTAATTGAAAAATATTTGTTTCAAATTTTATTCATCTTTGTTGATACCTTCTTTAATTTCTTTGTTTACTCTTTAATCTTGTAGAAGTTGACCAGTGTTCATCCAGTCCTTGCCTCAATGGTGGCAACTGCACTGCTGTTCCTAATTCTTGTACACTGTACACATGTTCTTGTCCAGGATGTTACAGAGGAAGTCTGTGTGAACATTGTGAGTATGGGATTTGTCCGTTGTTTTTGAAGTTTAAGTGAAAATATTTCAAAGGATGATAGTTACCAAGTTTTCTGCCAATAGTTTGGGTCTCATTTTGCTTTACATTGGAAATTATGCTCTTAGGAAAAGGAATTATGGTATTACATAATAATTGAGGTCTTAAGGACAGTTTTTATACAACATTATATGTACCAACAAATGATGGTGAAGCCTGCAAGGGCCCATTGATAAATCCTCCATGAGTTCAAGTTGGGTGGCTTACAATTCATCTTTTTAGCTCAATTTTAAGAATCTTCACAATTCAGAAGGCCAGGTCTAGACACATGGGAAAACCATTGATTACTCTTGGATAAAAAAAGAGAACCTTAGTAGTTATCAGACTTGGAATTGAATGTTAATCCTCTAGATTGCTAGGTTTTGTTGCTTCAAGTCAGTTAGTTAGTTAGATGAGATTTAACAACACACCAACACAAATGTGTTGTATAGTATCAACTAGATAAAAGAGTAAAGTTCAAATACGGTTTCAAATAGGGTTCCAGTTCAAGTTCAAGTTCGGTTTCAAATACAGATCAAAAATCGTGAAAGTCCTTCCCTTTAGTCACCTCTTATGACAGGCTGGGAATACTGTGGGCATATTCTACAACCCCCAGCCCACAGGGGGCTTTGTTGCTTCAAATTGAAGCCTTTATCCACTTGGCCTTGCCAAGTGTGGTGATACCAAAGTACTACCAACAGAGATGTTACATAATGTCATATCACATAACAGTATACAACAGTTCAGTCCAGGTTATGGTATTATAATGCTATTTGTATTTTAAAAGCAGGTGTATTGTGGTGTTTCTTCATTACTCTCCTTTCTGAAAGTTTTCGATGCCATTGGCATTTCTTTTTTTTTTTGACTCTTCAAAAAGAAAGTATTTGTGTATCTTGTCTTTTTTGTGTCCAGTATGATCAAAATATGTTGAAAAATGTTAACAATTATAGCAATGATGCCATGGTTGATATTGGGCAGTTATTATTTCCTTATGGGTAACCAATGTCATATTGGAATGCCTGCACTGTATGTTGTAATGTAAAGTGGAACTGAATCTTACTTTGATGTAGAATACTGTATGTAAATAATCATTGTAAGAGGGTTTTTTTTTATGTGGCTTTCCAATCAGTTATGCAACCAGCAGTTCTGTACCTCTTTCCATCATAGTGATTAGTAAATGTATTTTCTGTACTTTTATAACCTTAGTAATGGATCCATGTAGCAGTGAGCCTTGTTTCAATGGAGGGTCTTGTTCAGCTGTTGAAGATTCTTGTACTGAGTTCCAATGCCAGTGTGATGCCTGCCACACTGGAGAACAGTGTGAACACAGTGAGTCTACATTGAATGTTCATCATAAAATCTTGTCATTTTATGTTTAAAGTTTATTTTGAGATAAACATTATTGGCTAAGATTTATTACAAGATGAGATGTGTTTTTGTGAAATGAAAGTTATCTGGCAGTGGGACATTACGAGCAATAGCTTATAATGTCCCACTGCCAGGTAACAGTGATGTTTCATAATTTGTTCATATTTTGAGGTATTTTCTCAAGATAAATTTGTTGTAAGCAGAGAAGATAATTTGCTTTCCTCCAGAATAAAACTAGATTTTACATATGATCTTGATTCAGAAATGTGAGATGACCATTGGAATCTTTACCCATCTATCATATCAATTGGTGTCATTGTGGACTTAGTAGCTTCTCAGGTGTCCATGTTTTCCAGTGGTTTTCCAATTCTGACTTGATGAAGTGCTTTACATCCCATACTTGCAATGAGAGTTGTGAAACCATGATAAACAGCTTAAATTAAAACTAAGCCTGGGGCATACTACTGAAAATTGCCAATTTTCCCAATTTCATATTCTTTCCCTAAGTTGGCAGTTCAAGCAGTCTTGATTCTGTTAAGTTGAAATGCAGTGACTTACTCTGATGTATATAATTATTTGACAAAATTCAGACATTTTATACAAACATGATGTGTGATGACAGTTAATTTGAATATAAACAGTGGTACAATACAGAAGCAGTTGCATTGATATTGAAAATACTATTTCCACCTAAATTATCAGATCATTGTCAGCCTTTGCATAAATCAGCATACACACATGAGAGCAAAAGTTGGTAGGACTTTAAAATAAATGTACTATCAATTGTTATGGTCTAGACAAGTGTCTTAATGCAAATTTGAATTTTTTAGTGTAAGCTCTGGGTCTGGAAGCCAATCACATCTTCAAAAGGTTCCTTTTGAATTTAATCAGATGTAAAGGAATTAATGCATCACATGTAAGGTGTTTTACATGCTGTTATGTGACATTCCACATTTCACTTACTTTCCAGCTATCAATCCATGTGACAGCCATTCGTGTCAAAATGGAGGGATTTGCCAGCAGGTAGCAGGTTCCTGTAGTGAGTACACATGTCAGTGTAGTGGATGCTTCTCGGGAGAATTCTGTGAAGATGGTGAGTCTTCCCAAAAATGAAAAATTGGTCTGAGTTGAATGAGAGGAGAAAAGTTCTGTCTAACTCTCTAGTTGTCCAAAGGTTACTGGTTGCAAAGTAAAATTAATGTTCACCGAGGCCAAAATGAGCAGTAATTTGGCAGTGCAAGATAGATAAAAACAAGAAAAATACTTTGTGGCTGGCAAATTACAAGTTTACCACTAGTGAGTGACAAACTTAAAATTTTTGCTCAAATTTTGAACATTGCAGTTTGGAAGGACAGTTTGGATGTGAAATTTTTGATAAACAATATAGTAACTTAACCAGCCAGGAGTTTAACAATCTTTACTTGAAACTTGCTTGAAAATCAGTTTCTATTAACCTGGTGTTTATCAATGGTCACTGAACAATGAATATCAGCTCTAAATTTTGTCTGTGAGGGCTATCTCCACTCCAGACTCATATCCATATAACTCTTAACAATGAAGATGTGCAATACAAATTGAAAAGGGGCTGAGGTGTGCAGTAGAATTTCATTGGTGGATTGAATGGAAATGTGGAAAATTTTGATGTAGTAATACTGAGTAGCACACAAAAACGATCTTCATACGACTCCAAGGAAGGTGGAGTGGAGTCGGGACTCCTGGCCAAGAGTTGCAACTCTGAAGTAGAGTCGGGTATCCCGCCCAAGCCTAATCACTAGAGGATTAGGCATTAGACATTATTTATTTTTGGAAAGGATGCAAAGTAAGTCAAAGTGGGTTGTATCATCTAATGACTGTTAAAACCTTTCCTATTTACATGTGTAACTCAAATACTAAATTGTACAAATGACAATCACTATTTTTTCTATCTGTATTCTGTTGCAGGCAGTGTATAATTATTATGAAATATTTTTCCCTTCCTATTTACCAGCAATTGATCCATGCTTGAACCATGACTGTCAGAATGGTGGATCATGTGTAGCTTTTGATGGAATCTGTTCTATTTTCACCTGTTCCTGTCCTGGTTGTTTCCGAGGCACAAAATGTGAAATCCGTAAGAAACATTTATGAGCATTATTTTTTCTCTTTAAAACACAGTGACTTTACTCAACATGACCAGTTAAACTTACCAAAGTCATTTTACTGACATTAATAGCTGCCAGTAAGAATGACAAAAAGGTAATATAAGGCAATCACAAACAATATCATCAATAACACAAACCAAAGTCATTTCACTGCCATAAATAGCTCCCAATAATAGTGACTAAAACTTGATATCAGACACCTTGCATATAGACAAAGCTGCACAATATCCTCCTTGGACCATATGGTCATCCCATAACAAACTTTTGTTGCTGAGGGGTAAAGAAAATTGTAAGATATTCTTTTTAGGTGAGCTGTGGGGTAATACTAGTGTGCCTTGATTGGTTGCCACTTTGTAGTATAAAGTATCTTATACTATTTTGGTGTCAGCAATTTGTTTTAAATTTAAACTTTTTGCTCTTTTTGCCTTTCCTTTCATTTTGGTAGCTTCCTTCAGCAGGAAAAAAAAAGTTACACAAATTCATAACAAGAATAGCATTTTTAATTAGTGTGAAATAAAATTCTGCTTTGCTATTCATATATGCCTGCTTGATTTAAAAAAGCTAATGTAAAATCTGATGCACAATCAAAATAAATTGTTAACAATGATTTTTATTTTTTGCAGTTTATGATCCTTGCTTCAACAGTCCATGCACCAATGGAGGTACTTGTGTTAGTTCTGGCTGTGATCAATACCAGTGTCTATGTCCAAGCTGTTATGATGGTGACAACTGTGAACACAGTAAGTCTAACACTCCATAATTTAAATAAATTTCCTAAACTTGTAGCCTGTTGTTTTGTATTTTCAGTTATAACACAGACATACTGTATTGTTCCATTTTGCCTTTTAGAATTAAATATAAGACAGTTTCAGTGCAAAAGTTGGAAAGGAAACAAGTTTATATCCCACTCATTGGTCTTTTAGCTTTGTGCGTATATCCATTTGTCAGCATGTTTTCAACAGAGCCGTGTATTGCAGACAAAGATGAAGTCTCAGAGCTCAGTAGACCCTCAAGGGTCTTAAGTCCATTTGGAAGAAGTATCAGGGTTTTGCCTGTCATGGGAAAAGATCAGATGGACTGAATAGTGTGTAATATCTCATGATGTCTTCCTGAGCATCTCAAAGTGTGTGTAGTTTACTTTGGGCATTTTTTAGAAGCCATTACTTATGTCCTTTTTATGTACTTCCCCCAGGGGTGACAAAAATTTTTAATTTTTTTTGTGGCCATACTTAATGAAATAAATCTTTCTTTCTTTATCCTGTAGGGAAAAATCCCTGTGAAAGTGACCCATGCCTGAACAGTGGTGTGTGTATACCAGACAGTAATTCTTGCGCAGAGTATACTTGTCAGTGTACTGGATGCTTCACAGGAGCCAATTGTGAAGAACGTAAGAAAGTGTAGGAGTATCATTGTTTTTAAAAATTTGATGAGGAAGTTATATCCGTCCTTATTGTGGAAGCCTAGTGGTTAAGGTGTTGGACTTGTGATCCTAGGATTGCTGGTTTGACTCCTGTGGTGTTTGTAGCATTGTGTCCTTGGTCAAGATGCTTTATCTCAAATGCTACTCTCCACCGAGGGGTTAAATGGGTACCTGAAAGGTAACTTACATCACTGGTGCTGATTTAGCTGCAGCCATCTAGAGGGATTGTCTCCGGATGGGTTACTGCTGACCATTGGTAATATTTGTGAAGTGCTTTGATACCTTGGTGATAAAGGGCTATATAAAAAGTGCCTATTATTATTATTATCCAAAGTAGAAGATAACTTATTTCTTATTCTTTCATTTATGTATTAGCCTTAAAGCCATCTAGAAGATCTTGTGACATTTCAGATTTATATTAATGTGTTTTTATGTAAGAATTTTACTTGAAGTTATGCAAGATTTTTTTTATTGTTCCCTTATGTATTTTGTTATTGTGTTTTATATCTTTTTTTTTTTTTTGGATGGGGGGGAGGATGGATCGCACTTTGGTAGGTAACTTATGTGGAACTTACCAAGGAAATATTAATTTTTCAGATTTTAATCCTTGTGCCTCCAGTCCATGTGAGGCAGGAGCTCAGTGCACCCCCTACCCTGGAGACTGCTCTCAGTTTACATGTCAGTGCCCACTCTGTTTTGCTGGGCCAGACTGTCAGACAAGTAAGGTCCTTTTCTCCTTTTTTGGTTTAGTTTTGCAAAAATCTGTGCTTTTTTCATCATTTTTTCATCATTTTTATAGAACGCCATGTCCCAGCTTTTATATCTGGTGTCAAACATAAGTCCATGTAGGCTTTCATGCATTTGTTAACAAGAATGTTATCACTTTCATTTTCACGGGAGATCATTTAGATATTTCTTTTATAGGACCCCCTTCATGAAATCAAAAGTGGCTCAAGTGATTATGTGGCATTTCATCTGAATCTAAAGTTGCATAAAATGTAGCCACATAAGTTTTGCTTAAGAGCAATTTAATCATTATTTGGAATTACTAAAGGGATTCACTCAGAAGAAAACATCTACTCTGATTTGTCAAGTGCATATGTGAATATTTGATATGCAATTACAAGTGCTGATTTATCTTGAAAAAGTTTAAAGAAAGTTTTTCTAAAGATGTTGAACATTTTTCCTTTTTGTTACATCTGTGTCTGAAGTGATAGATTGTTGCATACTGTTTCAAACTATTACAAGTTGTATATATGTGTCTTTTACACTAGGAGTTGATCTGTGTGATAGTCTGCAACCATGTCAAAATGGTGGTACCTGTATAGAGAACAGTAATTGCATTGGGGTGACTTGTGAGTGTGATGAGTGTCATACAGGAGTATACTGTGAACAAGGTAAGAACAAAGTTTTATCCAAATACTACTGAGTGATATCATCTATGAAATGTTTATGGATTGTTGTATACTTGAATTGTTCCTAATATGAATAAATAGGAAAAGAAACTTTCAATGGAAACTTTTAACAAGCTTAGCTTTTCTGACAAGGGTAATCATGTGTTTTAAATGTTCCAAACAGTCTTGTTACAATAGAGATATGTCACAATGGATTTTTACTGAATTCATACAGCTACATCACACATTTTGCGTACTTTTCTGTTAATTCATGAAAATATCTTTGCTCTAATTTTGTAAACCATGCATCACTTTGCTGTAATTTAATCTCATCTGCCATTGATGAAACCACTTTCATGAACTTAAAATGATTGTCTAAAGCCAGGGTTTTCAACCTGGGGGACGCGTCCCACTGGTGGGACATTTCGCAGTTTCTGGTGGGACATGAGCTCGTCTCAAGTCCCATAGAAAAAAATAAGGGCTTATGGAGAACAATGATATATATACCTAAAATTAAGGTTATAAATGTCATTTAAATGCACCATTTCAAGTGTTTTTATCCAAATTTTCCACATATTGGGAGGGGGAAAACCCACTCCTGAACCCTCCCCCATTTGGCACTCATGACTGCTGCCCCTACGCTTAATAATAAGGGTGGGCCGTGATACATTCATAAATGCCAGTTTGGGACGACAGCCAAAAAAGGGTTGAAAACCCCTGGTCTAAAGTGTGTTCTAAGTGACATGTATGTTTCACTTCCATGAGTTGAGATATTCATTTTTTTTATATTTCAGAGATAGATGTTTGTGCTGATGCACCCTGTTTAAATGGAGGTGTGTGTAGTAGTGCTTGCCCTGACTTTACATGCACCTGCCCTCCTTGTTGGACTGGACCTAACTGTGAAACAGGTTGGTGGATATTAGTTTAGGGGCTGCTGATGGGTTTGTTCATTTTGGTTGACTCTGTGGATGTGATAACCCTAATGTAGTAGCTCTGTGAAGTTATTTAAGCATGGCATATATTGTATGAATGAATGGTTTTTTTATATCTTGCAAAAATTTTACTGTAGCAAACTTGCATCACTCAAAACGTAATATAGAAATGACTTTTAACTCGTGTCAATAGATTGTGTCGATAACTTTTCATGAAAATATCCCATCTTGTGTAGATCTTTTGTGTAAATGTGTAAATAATTTTTGTGTTACCCTGGTCTTGTTGAACTTGTTGCTTTATCTTTTCATTTTTATGAAATTTGCTCTTCAAATATTTGGGTTACTTCTAAAAGTGTCAGTTAAGGAAGATACTAGTAGCAAGTTTATTTTATTTTCCCTTTACAGCTGTTGATGCCTGTTCCAGTGATCCTTGTCTCAATGATGGATCCTGCACAAACCTTTGTTCTCACCATACCTGTAACTGTGCAACATGTTTCACTGGTGATAACTGTGAGATCGGTGAGTATCTGCTCCAGGATCAATACATGACATAAACTTTCTTCATAGTAACATGTCAAACAATTGATCTTTACACAAATATTTCATCATTTGATAGAAGTCATGAATCAATGAATGTTCCTAAATTTATTTATTTGGCTGAAAATTTGCCACCTGATTCAGTAATTCCAGAAGTATTTATTTGTAACTGTTATCAAGTAATCCTTTACCTGATTGAATCTAAAATGAAACTCCCTTATTGTTTCTTTTCATTTAAGTGCATCATCTATTTGAAGTATACAGGAAAGCAACATTGTAGTTAGTCTAGGCCAGTGTTAGTTGTGGGTTCCAAGTGCAGATTCCAACAAGGGCATATTAAATTTGCAACCCTCTAACAGTTGAAAGAGAGGGATAAGGCCTGTACTCTTCATTTGTTAGCCCTGTGTTGGTGTATTTCAGTGAGACACACAGCATACCCTTAAACTCAGATTTTACTTTGGGGCGGTTAAAATCTTTGTTTAGAGGTTAGTTAGAATGAGATGGGCCTCAGTGGTAGAGATAATATTGACTTGAGTGCCTGGGTGTAAACTGGCAGTCCTAGGTGTGTGCACTTGTTAGTGTTAAACCTAGCTACAACTCTGTAGGCAAGTTAGTAAAGCATTTAGCTCTGAACAAGTAAAAGGTACTTTGGTAGTTTCAAATTTGTCAAAATTTATCATGAACAATCAAAGTAAAAATCTACTAAAGTTTACCATCAGACTATGACGAAATTATTTCAAATTGTAAATAGCAACTTTTTTACCCACTTTACCATAAAAATACATGTGATGGATGACTTAAATTGTACTTCTGGAACATTTGC
The DNA here is from genome assembly GCA_009936505.3 of Holothuria glaberrima. Taxonomy (NCBI): domain Eukaryota; kingdom Metazoa; phylum Echinodermata; class Holothuroidea; order Aspidochirotida; family Holothuriidae; genus Holothuria; species Holothuria glaberrima. The sequence goes on from WURT03039617.1 coordinate 11,301, forward strand.
AAACTGAGGTTTGTGCAATTAGCTGCCAAAGTCATTTAAGCACTACGTAATACTGACATCATATTATCAGTTATTTATAAGGTGCAATATTTTACAAGTGCAGCCTTGTACTGAAAGATCAAGGTCAGTATCCTTAAATAAGCATCCTGATGCTATTAATCAACCAAAGCTTACAAACATCATGTTTTTCATCAATTTTCTTTAAAAGCTAATGCTTGAAATATTCCCTCTTTACAGCATTAGACCCATGTGGGAGTAATCCCTGCCAGAATGGTGCTACATGTACCAACGCTGATAACTGCAGGTCTTACACTTGTGAGTGCCCGAGTTGCATCAGTGGAGACCAGTGTCAGATCAATCTTGATCCCTGTATCAATAATCCCTGCAGACATGGAGCAACCTGCATCTCATCAGAGGCAGACTGCTCGAATTTCACCTGTGCATGTGATGAATGCCATACAGGTCCTCTCTGTGAATTAGGTAAGGTCTAGGCTATTAAAAATGGTTTGTAATGGTCTGAGAATATCCAGAATATGTTGTGCAGTGCTATGCTTAATGTTCAGCAAGTAGCATATTGCATTAAATTCTTTTCTGTATTAGGGTGGCAGTTTCAAATGCTGACTTTAGGCATAGCACTTTAGAGATTCTTAAACATTTTAGTTAGATGTGACCACTTAAATGTTTTGAGGAAAATTCTGAACATCAAATAATGAATTGCTTTTGGGTCTTCTAAATGTTGCTACAAAATGTGAGGACGTCTTAAAAGTAGGACAAGACCTTTTGAACTACTCCATGAGCAATGAAGGATATGCAAACCAAAGCAATTTGGCACAAAATTATGTGATACAATTGCCTGTTTTTATTTTTGAATGTTAAAAGTATAATACCATCTTAGACTTTATTTTAAGAAAGGTGAAAGTGTAAAGATCTCCTGGAATTACAATCTGAATGACAATATTGACAAATATTTGCAATCTTTTTGTCTTCCTTTCTATGTTTGCAAACATAATAAATCATACATCTTTGTCAATGTTTTCTCTTATTTACATCTCTCCATCTTTCTCTAAGTGGTAGATCCATGTGATGCTAATCCTTGCAGTAATGATGGTATCTGTCTAAACTTTGGCATCTCATGCACCAGCTTTATCTGCATATGTCGTGGATGTTACAAAGGATCTGCTTGTGACATAGGTAAGAAAATGTCAGTGCCATCTCTTGAAAGTTTGACTCTGTCGAGAGATCAGTCCATTTTCGTTTATTCTCAGTGCAACTGGTAAACAGCTGCTTTCTTTCAGTTTTTCCTAATCTAGGTTGTTGTTCTTTTGGAAGACTTTCAAATCTTACATCGTATTTTTTTACTACACCTAGTTAATGTGTAATGATATTATTTCCATTGTTCTTGTTAGCTGGTGACCCTTGTGAATCCTCCCCTTGTCAGAATGGAGGAATGTGTCGACCAGTCAATGGCTCCTGTGGGGAGTACCGGTGTGACTGCCCTGGGTGTTACTCTGGTGCCAACTGTGAAATTTGTGAGTCTTCTTTTACTAAATGTATCTAGTACCTTCTTTCACCTCTTAATGCCTAGGTAATCAACCTTTGCCATTCCACTGGCCTCCTGGATCATAAACAAAATGTTTACCATCTCCCAGACAGAGAGTGACAAAATTAAATTTATTCCATCCAAGGTGTTGTAGAAATGTAGTTGACGGAAACTAAATGGACTCATGAAATAAAGGAATCTCAGATGTATAATAAGAGTCCTTGAAATCAACTTTTGTTACAGCTGTCCAAATAGTTCAAGTTTCATGTTGCTTTTATCAGCTTAAACATAAAAACAGT
>WURT03039628.1:0-14835 GCA_009936505.3 Holothuria glaberrima
GTCTGTAAAAGGACGTTACCGCACGTTTACGTATTCCTATATAAAAAATGTGTGAAAACGTTAAGGGGAATCCGTTTTTTCGCCCTATTTTTTTTCTTTTTTGCGCTATGGTCGACTTTTCAACAACTTCTTTCGCCCTAAGGTGGGGAATTAGAGAAATATATATAAATACATATATAAGAACCCAAATCTACAGCAACAGCTGGTAGTAAAAAGAGGTATTTTTCACTGTAAGGCTCTAAAATAAATAGTTCTAGTATAATCTGCCTTCTGCACACCAAAATTTAAATATTGTACTTAAATAACTGGCATTCATCATGTTCTTTTTGAAGTGTGGCATATTAAACTGGTCTTTGAATTAAAAAGGTTACTATAGAATCAAATCTTATGAGGATCATGGATATGACAAGCTACATTTCATGATCAATAGTGATACATTCTGTACAGTTTATTTGGTAATTCTGAGGCGCAATGAATTGTTATAAGGTTTAAATGCAAATGGTGTAATGATTCATAACACCCATCTCACTGAACAAACTTTACTCAGGATTTTGTGAGAGCTGGGCACATTGACCACCACTTAGGAGGAAGGGTCTAAGGAGAGGGAATATATGAGAAGTCTGCTTATGTCAGATGGAAGAACAGTGCTGGGGGGAGGGGGAGAGAGCATAATTTGATAATTACTGCTAGGTGGAAATCTTAAGTGGAAGGTGGACTCACCCACTGTCAACTGGCATGGCCACATCCTGTGCTAAAAAAAGTCAATCATGATAAATTTGTGAAGTGTGACAATTCACTTTTCTCTAATACAAGATTTTGATCATCTGGGAGATCAAACAAGGTTCGAAGCAAGCATATTTTAAATCTGGCATTGACTTGAGGCAATTGTATTATGCCCTCAACTTTGTGCATTGCAGATCTGTCTTTTCTGTAGGATGTCCGCCCTCTATATAGAGCTGCATTTACTATCTGACTCAGCACCCGTATGGTTTTCAGTACCCCTAGACTCCTATGTTAATCTGATGTGCAAATTAATGCAAGCACTTACTACATAATTACTATACACACTATTTTACAAGGGTACTACATATGCTTCAATACATAAACTGATATTCAACACTGTCATTCAATACCAGCTGGGGTGTATTATCATTTTCCCTGATTAGATACTTGGGTTATGTCTTTGCTAAAGAGACTTCAGTTTTATGCCTTTCACCCAAAAGAAGCCCAATAATTTAATGATGTTATTGAGATGAAGCTCTGGCCTTTGTGGATTCTCTTCCCCCACTGAAAGGTAAGTGTAAGATGTTATGTTTTAAATGATTTGCTTCTGGCTTTAATTTAAATGCAAACCCTCATCACTGGATGTATATGGCCTCTAAGACAGATCTAACATTACAGATACAAGATATTGGATCAGAATGAATTTATAGTCAAGCTGAAAGTTTGTACAGTTTGACAAGAGGCACCAATTAACTTCATAAATGGTAAAAATGCTACGTGTTGATTAACAGTTGAACCAAGGGGAGGGGGAAGGGGGAAAGGTAATGCTAGTATGCATGATACTGGTGGGACTCATAAAGTGTAGGATGATCATTGACATCTACTACTGAGTCAACATGATATCATATAAGTCATATCAAAACCAAAAAGAATATAAAATTGTCAGCCAGAAAAAACTGTCTGTCATGGCTTTGCAAACGTCAAAACAAAGAATACCAGCCATGGAGTTTAAGCAGCACACTGTATGTAGTCCGCTTACTTTGCTATTAAACTTCTAACATAGCAATGTGTATTACAAGCATATTCTACAAAATGATCTGCATTGCAAAGGTCAGTGCTATGTTTACCCTGTATATCCTTCTGAAGCTTGCTACAAAAGAAAAGCACTGTAAGTGTGAACTTGTTGCTTAAATCACCTGCAGTGCACTAAATTCCACAAATGAGACACGTTCAAACTTCAAAGTCATATACTGCCACACTTTTGATAGTTGCAGCCAGTTTGATTCACTTAGATTAACATTCGTGAAATTTTAAACGGCATGATTGTACTTATTAATGTAGAAGTGTTGTAAAGAATACAACAGAAATTCTCTTCTCTGAGAAAAAAAAAACAGGACTTTGAGAAAAAAAAAAACAGGACAAAAAAGTTTACCAGAGATCCTCTAAATATATGGTTAAGTAATTTCAACCATTTTCCCAACTCTTCACACAGATGTCACAAATTTTCTAAAAATACAATCATCAATATACACCTCTGCAAATGGTGAACTTGCTCAACAGAAACATGAAATAGAAAACAATCTTTGAATTGACCAATAAAACAATGAAGAACATGTATACAATCTAGGATCTGGTGGTATAAATACCAATATTTTTTAACAAAGAATAATTGAATGTCCACAGTTTGCATAACTTTTGACTTTTATGAATTTCTTTTCATTAAATCATTGAATACTCTAGACCTGCCTTACAAAATTAAGTACACATTTCCATTTGTGGCAATATGGAAATACCAAATAAATCAATCTAAGTTCAAATGCATTGCCTGCCTGCATGGTCAAATAGCACTATTATTAATTTAATATAATATATCAGCATTCTCTTACTACCAATACCCATATGAGCACTTACAGAGCAATGCTGATGAATTCTAGGCAAACATACATGCACTTGTACACACATATCAATGGACCTTCTTCATCATACAAATATTAACACAACAAAATCTTGCAGAGCAGTAAATTACAGTTCCAACTTTGTGCATAAATAATTTTAAATTTTCTACTTTTTTTTAATGGAAATACTAATACATACATATTACTGGTATCCAGAGAGCAGTATACTGATGTATCCATATTACTGATATTCAGAGAGCAGTATACAGATATTTCTTTCTTGCCATACCATCACCAGATGTTAACACAATGACAATACATAAATCAACTCTCTCAGAAACCCACATGTAGCACACTAAAACATAACATCTATAGAGTTTCAATAAATTACTACAAAATAAAAATCACTTGTATGTTTAAAATAAAACTGGAGATGCCATACTTTGACTAAAAACCAACTCTTTTGTTTGAAGTAAATCTGTAATTTGGCGGCAATGATTTCCTTCCTTATTCCTGAAAATGAGTTGCAGCAGAATGCATCAAACTGACTGACGTACAAAATCCTTTCATACTTTTGTCACCATCATCATCATCATCCATATGTATCTAAATGGCACTGTGAGCAAGACTTCCATGTCTCTAAATTCTCATGGAGTGTTGTTCCTTCTTGATTCCCAAAGATCTTTGGCTAAGCTGCCATTAAGCCAAAAGCAGCCACAAATACATTGAAAATGACAATAATAAATGCAAGAAAGACAGCCACATTGTTGAGTTTATCCAATCTCTTTTGTTCATAAATATCTGTTAGGTCATCCTTTCCTAAAAATAAGAGAATTATTCCCAGGAAAATTTCGATGACAATGGAAAAGATGATGAAAGTTGTGACAAACCTGTAAAATTGGAACTGGTGGCCATTGATAACTAGTGTTTTAAGTTGAGACACATTGCACATGAACAGAGAGGCAAGAAGAAGACCCTGAGCAATTGTTTGCTTGGTGGTGAAGAGATTATAATCCAGGGAAGGTGGTCTTGGATTCTAAGGGAGAACAAAAAACAATAACAAGAGTATCAAGGGTTAAGTAGTTCAATTTTCTTCACACACAGTTACTGTAATGTAGGTTCATGAGGGATCCAAACCAGTCTAAAACCTCTCACAAGGAAAACAATGCACACCATGACAATGTCTTGATCTTAGCACCTTCAGTCCTACAGATGTCAGTGGTCACAGCTGTGTCAGATCTGCATTGTCTGATCACTTTGTATCAGCCAGCTTGACAGAATTTTTTTTTGTTACTGTTTGTGGGCATAATACTTTATGTAACTCAGCTTTCCCCAAATAAAGATGTATGCCTTAATTTTTCAGGTCCCTCAACTAATGATCTAATGGCAAACTATGAAACCTCAAAATACCAAAATCCCTTAATACAGGAAAGCTTTGGATGACCTCTCTATAATCCCACAAATGACATTAACATCAACACAAAGTACAATTACGGTGACCCATCACCTACTTAACACTACAGCCAATTTGACATGATTCAACAACTACTAGTAACCTACAAGACATGAAAGCTTGTACATTATTTCACTGTTTGACCTCTCTGTGACCCCAAATGACCTTTGACTTACTTCCTGTCACCATAATAATGAAGTCCTTGATATGTGTCATAAACTTACCAACTTTGATGAGAGAGGATCAAAGAATGGACAGAAATCTTTTAACTATTGTTGAGCGACATAAAGGCAGACATAAGCATTACCATGACATAGCCCATGTAGATCCCTAGCCCAACTAAGGAGACAAAAAAAAAATAGGCCTTATAGATGATGGGTTTCTGTGGAAGGACCACAGAGGGTGAACAATGCTACAGTAGTATTCTATAAACCCTGGCTCAGGGTAGAGTGGGGGCAGTGCCATAAAGGTGCACATGGAACAGCTACTGAAGAGGGCATACTCAATGCTGTGCAGTAAACAGCTTACTGTACAACCTACAATAAGCCTTTTCACAATTACGATTGCTGCAGGGAATTGTGGGATGCAAGGAAGATAAACGAACGACAATGGCCATACATACTGTGCAAAATACACGTTTTTTTGGACAGATCACAAGGCAATTTTTAAGGCCAAGAAGAAGATTTTATGTTGTTCAAGACATAAAACCACAGGTAAAAACACATCTTACACTCCTGGCTGATCTAACAAGGAATGATTTGAATACATTCTAAAATAAACAGTTTTTTGGTACGTGTTGTAGGTACGTCATTGTTTGTTTATCCCCAGTTTTTCATGCTGTGCACATGTTCAGTCGAGATTGCGAAAAGGCTTATAGTACCACGGTGTCACAACTACACTTAGTCCTCCTTTTCACTGCAACCATGAACAAAGCAGTCTTTACTCCCCCTTTCAAATAAGAATACAGTACCTTGGTGCTAGATCAGATCTTAGGTGCTTTACTGAATGTCCATGTCTGACATGTTTTGTTTCAACAGACAAATGGTCTGTGAATGCTGATAGAGAAAGAAATCGAAAGCCTCAAATGCCCTTTTGGACTACTTTTTCTAGTCAAAATTGCCCATAATTCCCCTTCTTTTTGGATGTATTAGGCTTACTTTATGTATGTTCCCTAAATGGATGGACATATGGCCCATTTGAAGACATTTCAGCTTTCCATGTCTTTTTAGGGAAATTTTAAGAATGGTCTTATAAATGTTCAAAGCTTGGACTCAGTGGAACATATTTATAGGTCCAAAAGTGCTACAGTTATAAATTTGTCACAATTTCACTAAATAGCCTGAAATTCCCCACTGTAGAAGCATTTTTATTTTATTTATTTATATTATATTGCCAACAATTTACTGTATCTTGTTGGCAATATTACTTCTTCAGGTAAGCTAGAGTATACCTAGATATAAGGCTGCTTAGATCTGACGTGATTCATGTGTCTTATTTTTCCTTTACAATTCTCTTTCTAATCTCATGTAGTATGCCAGGTTTGTATTTAAAGTGCCTCATCCCGATGTTACTCTTGATCTGTCATCGTCACATGCAAAATATGTCACCATCATTTCAAAACAAAGTCGTCTTAAAGCAATGAATCCAATACTCTCCCTTAAAAGTATTGGGTGAATTGTATGCTGATAAATGACATTTTAAGAGTGAAAATCTATGAACACTAACGGACATGAGATCAGATCAATGCAAAGCCACAAACTGTGCATTTTATTCATGCAGAATCAATTAAAGTGAGGGAAACAGACTCCTTTTACAAGGCAGTCACATGTGAAAATTACAGCATCCTAACTCACTATCGCAAATTGCTTTAAAGGGCAAACCCGTATTCTAGTATCACTCTGTAATATATTCATGTGACAATATTTTTGTTGTTGACTTACTTAGTTCTAACAGAATATGATTACTCGTTGGTGTACCTTTAATATGTAATTTTGTGTTCTAAAACATGTGACACATAAAGCAAGCATGGTAACATTTATCTGATGATTCAATGTAAGCTAAGGACCACTGCTTATTCCCTTTAAATTTCAGTGATATTTTTCTCCTGTTTCAGGATATATTTGAAGGGCACTCTTAACTTTGCCATTTTTACTGCAAATCTATACAAGTTAAAAAGATGTCAGTCCATAGTTGAATTTTTGTAATACTTTTACTTTTCTCACACAACTTATTATAAACAGAACTGACAAAACCACTCATACCAACTCCATGGAGTTGGTATAAGATTGAATCTAGCTACATCTAGAAAATGTAAGTAAGGGACATGATCCTAACATCCTAAGTGCAACATGCTGCATAACATACCATTTTATTAATCAGTGTAAGTCGCAAACTTCATGGTATTAAAGTCAGGCTTTTTAAATCTACAATCTAATTACTCCAGTTTAATTCAGTTTCTCATTTAGTAAAATCAGATCACAGTAAAGCTCCAAAACTATGACACAAGCTGTTAACTCCATGGTCTTACAAACCCTCTGTATCCAATAAAACAGTGGTTTTACTTCATTTTCAACCTAATTTCAGTAGGGATGATTTGAGCTGTGAAATCAAGCCACAATTCTCCTGGCCTTTCCCTTCTGCTTGACTGGAGGACATTAAATTTGATGTCATATAGAAACATAATCAAAGCTACTCAGCAGTTGTATGAATGGAGGAAAGTGCAATGAGCATTTCGGCAGGAAGGGATTTTTGAAGAGATGCTTGGAATTTAATACAACTGACAGCCATAGCTACTGCAGGAGTATAATGCAACTTTCACTATAGACACAAACTTAGGTTTGCACAAAGCAAATACAAATTTATTCACACTAAAGAAACACTTTATACTCTTGATGACATATGTACTGCCACATTAATAAATGTTAAAAATGTATTCAGGTATCTGACAGCCTCAAGAGAAGTGGGAAATGCTGAACTCTGGGCTATTAACCAAAATACTGTACTATCTTCACTACAACCTCTACTGTAGTAAGTTTGCATCAAATGAAGATAGATTTGCACAACTGATATTTGTAAAAGCTTGAAGGAAAAGCAGGAAGGATTGACAGCAATGTAGTTCAACCTTGTAGTTGAACCAATGTGAAAATTTTGGCAAGTGAGATTCCAGCTTAAAGTAGGTATCAGTACAAATTCAAGAGAATATAGCAAGTTAAAATAAATTATTCACAACATAGTAAAATACAATTAAGTATGATGAACAAACTAACAATAAGCCATTGCAATGAAAAAGCAGTGTTCAAACTACAATTGATGCAAAACCACAGGATTCCCACAAATAAGTCAGAATATTCCCATACAGGAAAGAGTTGTCTGAGGAAAATTCTTGAACATTTCAAGCTCCCTAAAACAACCACTTACATAAAAAAAAAAAAAAAAAAAAGATCTAAATTACAATGTAAAAAATATCATGAAGGGCTTCAAAAAAAAAAGAAAAAAAAAAATCCCACACAAAAAGTTGTGCAAGAGAATGAGATCCCACTTGACTTCATTTGCTTTTACACAACTTAATACTTGAAGTACACAGATCTGCAAGAAATATTTTCGGCATATCAGTTTTTTTTTTCTTTTTTTTTTAAGACATGTTTGATGAAAATATAATCTGCCTTCCTTCATGAATAACTTAAACATTACTGACTTTATACTACTGTAGACATCCATGTTTACACTTAATATATATAGATAACATCAGTATCCAGAGTGTCACATTGTACTTTGTCAATCATCGTAAGGTGATGACTACAATATGCTGAGCTACTCTGATCTAATCTCATTTTAGAATCACACAGAATGGTAGCACCTTGACAATTCTATGTCTAATTATCTCCATCTATAATCCTGTCAATCATTACTACCTCAGCACTGCTTTACAATATATACACAAAATACCAACACTGCTTTTGAGATCTGGGTCTGACACTGTACTGATATATCCCTAAGGCCACTCGAGGTACCGCATCAGTCATTTCTTGCTATGCATAAGTACATCCTAATCACGGTGCTCTGACAATTGATTGGATTCAAATCTCGGTCATACCTTTTATATGATGAGAGACTGGGATTTAAGTAAATGGGACTTGTTTACAATTTATTTTTGCTTCATAATTTCATGATCCTAGTTTTAATGAGTGCAATAGTACTGTATACTTGGGAGTCAACTAACAAGAAATTGTGATACTGCTATTGAAAGCTTTTATAGTGGTCAACAGAAGTCAATGAAAAACATGCAATAAGAATGAGTACGTAATTTTAAGCAACAGATTAACACACAAGGGCATATCGTGTCAGTTTCATACTGTAATGTGGTGTCAAAAATGTTAATACCTACCAATCATCCATACAGTTAAGCATAATGCATGAACATAGCACTGACCAATGGTGCAAACTGTTTTGAAAATGTAGTGTTAATAGGATCTGCCATTTTGTATTATAAAAGTGTGGCTTTCTTAGCAAAGCCATCAATTGTCAGGGAAAGAAATAATCTGCGGCAACCATGGCAAATGCTGTGGAAGCAGCTGCTTTTGCTGCCAATCATACATAGAAACCTTGCACATTTTTGCCGTCGATCACTCTTTACATTCTCAGTTGATACTCTTTATAATCTCAAAGCACTATCCTAATGTTCTGAAACATATTGTCTACGTTACATTTCTTCCCCACGAACATCGGAATTCTACGTAAACAAACAAGGTAATGCATAGCTATGTAGCTGTCATTATTTTCTATCCAGCTGATAACTGTATGATCTATGCACTTTGTACAGGTGGCACCCCACAGAATATTGATAAAACTGTTTTAACGGTATCAAAAAATGACTTGAAATAATTCAAATTCTTTCAAAAATTATTTTCGCTATCTGTAACAGGCCTTGTCTTATGAAAAATGAAGGCAAGTAAAAAAAAGCTCACCTAAAAAGGGCAAGGCAATTCTTTTTTTTTCCCCTTCAAAAGTTTACTTAAAATGCAAGCAGTTTGCACTGGAACAGCTATGTGAATCACTAAATGGCCAGTAGTTTTGAAACAAATTATAGTGGTCTTAAAATGATGAGATTATCAGTTGTACTGATTTATACAAATAGTAGTATTGTCAAGTGGAATGAAAAGTCAAATAAATGTGGTCAGATTCTACAGAATATTGCCATCTGTCTGTTGTACTCTTTTTCTCTTCAGCAGTTTCTCGAGTCCTTGTACCATATAATTCTGATGATGCATGCAGCTACTGTAACATCAGAGCAAAATTAGGGGCATTCTTCAACTTGGATGTGTCACATGCCACGTTCACCATAAAATAATCATTGAATAATTGCCGTTACCATTTCAATTCACTGCAACATAATGGTACCCAGCCTGGTATTGAAACCCAATGTAAAGGGTTTTCATTGATAAAATTTACATTCTGACAGGGGCTTTGGACAGAGCCTGTGGAGCATGATTGAATTGCTTTTTTGTCAGATGGGTGTCCATTAGTTCTTTCCTCATCCCCATATGGCTATGGACATATGACTTAAAGTTTTGCTCGTCTGTTAGGTCAATTACAACACCAAATGATTTGGATGGTCTTGGAGAAAGAGATTGTATCTTCTTCTTGTAACAGTATGTATATGGTGAAACACTTTTAAAACTATTCAAGTTGTTTCAACAAGCAAAGATACCATTCTGTCAATGAATAAGACCTATCAAGGCTATCATGCTTACTAAAGCTCTTAAAGATGAAATAAAACTTCTGGTAACATTTTTGAACAAAAATTACTACTAAATGTTAGGTCCTGTATCTCTATGTGTACTTCTGCACATACACCTGTGTTGGTCTGATTATTAGAAGGCCTATCCACATTAATTACACGTTAGGCAACGGCAGGCACCTCTGAAGAAAAACGTCCTGTGGAGAAATGCCTTCTGACCAAAACTTTCAAATACGTAACCAATTGTTATATGAGAGTATTTTGCACATACCAGGTCAAGGTTTTAGTCATTTTTGACCAATTAGATTATGTTTGATGCTGTAAAATGATGTATCTTTCAGTGACACCCTCTACAGTGCACTGTGTATGCAGCAAGCAGTAGTAACTTGTCCACTCGAACCATGTATTTCGGAGCTGAAGTTTGATTTTTTTCGGCAGTCAAAAAATTTGCATTCATGGTCAAAAATGCCAAAAATTATTGCGTCAATCGTTTTTAAATTGATATGATTAACAGTTTTATTTAAATTGTGGGGACTCATCCAGAAAGAAGCTCATGAAAAGTCGATAAGCAGATCACTTTTGTATGTATGTATGTATTGTACAGCACTACAGCCATGCTGCACTTATGTGGATAACTCCTCAACCTGCTCAGGTAATGAGTTGATCTTATGATCGTGATGCGTTTTCAAAGCAATAGGCGAGCATTTAATAGTGAACCTTGATTTTGGTTAAGGCGTGTTTAGGTGCGGGCGAGGAATCATGCACCTCAAAAGACAAGGCCTGCTGTAAGCATAAATGGAAGTTTTGACTTGAAAATGGAAGAGATTTTAGCTCCAAAGTACATGGTTAGATCGCACAGGTAATCTACAGCTTGCTGCAAACAAGTTGTACTGCAGAGAGTACCACTTCAAAATAAATCATTTTACAGCATGAAACATGACCAAATTTGTCAACCAGAAAGCCAAAAGGCTTAGTGATTCCTTGCCGTTTGATTGTAACAAACATGAATCACCCACAATGAAAGGCATGTGATCCCTAACAGCAAGGGTCAAAATAAGCAGTGGAATACCAGGAGCTACTTTCTGCCAAAATTAACTCCTGGTCCACGAGCTTTCAGGCTGGACCAGGAGCTACTTTTGGCGACCCAGGAGTTACTCTGTATTTAAATGATTTTGATTTTGAATACACCCGGGCCGTGATTTCTATTAGAAAACAGGGTCCGGATGTGTTTTTCTCAAGGAAATACTGTCTGGGCATTATTTTCTTACAGAAAAATTATGCGGAGAATTTCACCAGGGGTTTTGACCTTTTGACCTCTCGTGACCCCATATGACCTTTGACCCCCACCAAAAATGATGGGGATCATCTACTCAAAGTGGCCAACCCACACACCAAGTACGATATCCCTCAGAGTTATCCTTCTTGAGATAGTTTACAAGGTTTTAACTATTTGACCTCTTGTGACCCCAAATGACCTTTGACCTCCACCAAAAACAACAGGGATCATCTACACAATAAAGCCAACCCACACACTAAGTATGAGATCCCTGGGAGATGCCCATCTTCATTGCAGTGGCCGAATTTTGGGGTACCTACTCCAGTTTCGAGCCGGGCGTGAGCTAGGAAAGACGTGCGAGAGCGGAGCTCGAGTCGGCTGTCTTGGTACCTGCTAAGGACATGTTTATGGGTGCACACGCACATACACGACATCATCATCGCATAGATTCCTTGCCTGCCTTCGGCAAGGAATCAAAAATGACAAAACATTCTACTGACACTTTCAAAAGACTCTCAAACAATTATCTATAATATATTGACAACTTTCAACTGGACGGTTTTTCCCCACAAGGCACATTTCTTAAGAGGAGCTTTGCAGTTTTGCCATTGCCTAACATGTAAAATACATGGACAGGCTTACTAAGATGCTAAACCAACACAATACATGTGCAGAAGTTGTCTGCTTATTCGTAGAGCTACAGGGTTTAAAATTTACCACTCATTTTTGATCCGAAGTGTTACCAAATGTTGTCTAAGATGTTGATATGAGTGATAGATACTTACGGTCAAGAAAGGGTCCTTGCTTGTCAAACCAACTTAAATATTTTTGAAGTCTTTTGCCATACATATACTGTTACGAGATGACTTGACTTGAAGTCCATGCAAAGTGAACCCAAGTTCACATGAAATTAGCAACACTCTAAATCCTCTTTCCATTGATATGTGGGGGGGATCTCATCAGTTACCACTAGACAAAAACATTGAGCCCCACCATCCCCCACTGGGCCACCTCTGTCATAACAGCTAGGTACTGATAAAAGCCCTTAACACTGGGTTTGAGTTCAACATTGGATGAAATGCACTGTGGAACATCACATGAACAGTGCAGTGTATGGTAGACTCGTACTCCATGGAACGCGTTGGGCTGCTGACATGACTTGTGGTAGTGTGAGGGAATTTTAAAAATGCTGTGGAGATCTCATAAAATGCCATGGCGAGCTGCAGTCTCCACAGCATTTTTTTTCTGGAAATTGCTGTGGAGACATCTAGGGGAATTTTTTGGACTGACTGTGCACCTTTGAAACCACACTAAACATGGGGTGACCAATGACTATCACTGACCAAACAGTTCTCAGATCTAGAGATACAATGCCAGTCACATAAAATACACCACAAACATATGAAGTGCTCGTTAGTACTGTACATGTACGAACATACATACAGTATACAGCCTACCACCATACACACAGCCTACAGAATGGATTTCTGAATCTGGAGCATTTCAATATTTCTGGTCCTGAATTTACTTATAAACTTTACTCATCTCTGAGACTAGTACAATTAACATATTTGACGTAAATATCTTAATTTTACGTTAATCTAACCAGCCAGGTAAGTACTCCTGTGGAAACGAACGAACAAATTTGACAATTTTGATGAGAAATGAAAGGCAACAAAGAATAACCTTTCAAATGTATCACATATCTGTATCTGTATAGACAAGTTATACCATGGGGCATTTATAAACTAAGTGCACAAATTATGGTTTATTGTCTGCATTTCTTAAGTTTTTTTCTTGTTATAAGTACTGTACTGTAGGTAGCATGAAGTTTCAGTAACTCAATTTTTTTCACTTTTGTTTAAGTCATACTTGTAACACTGATATCTTATTCTCATAAGTGTTTTCTTGAATGTGACAATAAATGATGTCAAACTCTTCATATAAACCTGCAGATTCCTAACCCTTACTTGGGTTAAATTGATTGTATAATAAATGACTGGATTAGTACAGGATGACTTCTGCATATATTAACCTACATATGACCTGAAATGGAAAAAAAAGGCCCTAGAGATTTTGCAATGTTGTACTGGTGGGTAGAGGACAATTCTTTGAGTACAAGTCAACAGCTACGTACAGTTCCCTATTGTGCATACAGTATAGAACTACTGTTGCCTAAAACCAGAAATACAGTCAGTCCAATAATTAAGTTTACAAAATTTTAGAAATAAGTATATTGTTAAGTTTCATGAAACAGATAAAGAAATTTACCAGAACAGCTAAATGCAATGCTTCTCTCAGGCATACGTTTGAAGAAAACTTATTGCACAATTAAAGTCAGATTGTTACCAAGCTGCTCGAGCAAGAACATTACCTTAGTATGATGTGACATAACAACTTAATTAAAACTTGATCTTACAACCCCTGTGCATTTAGTGTTAGATGACAGCTAATTTGAACTATCAACTATGCTGGACATTGGGCAAAAATGTAGTCCTGACTGCACTTTTTGGGGCATACTGCACACTGCAGGCACAAAAATTTTGCTAATCTGAAAAACATAATTTTAAACTGAATTGCTTTGCTTGTATCATGGTAAAGATATTACCAACAGTCAACATTTCCAACATATAAGTACAGTAGTATTGCTTCACCCACTTTCCACTTTAGAAAACTACCTTCTTCCCTACCAACATAACATTTTTGGTATCACCCTAGTTATGTTGGCTTTCTTATATACTTTTTTGCCATTTTTACAAATATGTTCATTTTCAGGTGGCAGAAGTTTGTTTAACTAAGGTAGAAAGTAGCACATTTGGAAAAAACAAACAAAAACAAAAACAAAAAAAATGAAAGAAATATTGTTCAAAGCATCATTAATAATTGACAGAATTTTCATGTCTCCCTCATTGAGTTAGTTGGTAAAGTTTGATGCTTCACAATTTTCACAATTTGTGACTACGAATTAATCCACTTGAAAAGTAGATACTAGACTGTTACCAGAAAACATGACCCATGTCTTTTCAACCAAGTATATCTCATGCTGATGGACATTTGATTTTTATGTGTTGTTCCCCATGCTGTGAGTTATGTTGGTCATTCTTGATGTATGATTAACGACAAAAAACCAATGTAACTGGGGCTTTTGAAAGTATTTTATTATAGCAAAGTGTAATAAGTTGTATAGCTGTACAGGAATGATTGAAATCAGTGTGAAGGGGGAAGGGGAGGTGGAGGGAGATGTTTCTCATGAAAAGTGCAGAACATTAAAATGTAATTGGAGGGTGGTGGGAAACATTTATGGAATAGGTAACAGCATACCTAACCTACTGTAACTAAGAGGCAAGCCAATAGTCTGTAGTCAAGGTAGACAAAATGTAGCAGCCACACAGCACTTGAAAAAATCATTTAGCCTCCATCTGTCAGTCCCTAGCAACATATAAAATTACTCTCTGCCATATAGTGAATTCTTGGTTTACCATCATTTGGAAAACAAAAACAAAAAAATCTTCAATTTCTCTAAAATAACATTGTTTACTGATCAATGATTATTCATGATTTTGGCTGAAACAAACCAGTTGGTCATTAAGTTTATCCAAATTGTTTTTTGTCTGGGTATGGAGTCTATTATTGAAGAAGTATATCCTAATTAATGGTCAACAGGCAAAATTTAGAAAACCAGAATGCAAAAATGCATTGAGGTTTCGATGATGCATATGTTTTATTCCCAATAATGCCATGTTATCCCATT
>WURT03039639.1:0-14833 GCA_009936505.3 Holothuria glaberrima
ATTTTGTCAAATTTGGAGTCTCGACGGTTTATTCACCAATAATAGTTCGCCAAATGCGATTTATTCCTTAAATACCTGGAATGAATTGGCCATAAAAAACTTGATAAGTACATCTGGCACATTGTTTTTACCAACTTTACATTTCACTCAATATGATCATGTATACCTCCATGTGCATACCAGGTATGGCCTTTTATGAAATGATATCTGCCTTGATATGGGCATATATAAACTTGCATTGCATATCTGACATAGTCTTTCATTAAGTTATAATATGGTTCTATCTGGCCAGATAAAATGTAATTTAACATACGAAGATAAGTTTAAACTGGTTTTATATGACTTGATATGTTTGTACATGAAACTATTCAACCATAGAGATATAAAGCTACATACAGATCTTGCTATATAATATGCATCTGACTTTTAAATGTATATTCAAGCCATTAAGGAACATTCCTGGAGTCGGTTTGTAAGGGTTCAGTTTTATGACGTACACTTGCACATGTTCTAACACCAGTTATTGAACAGTAATTTGGTTAGTGCACAGTTTCAATGCCACGCAATGTAAAGTAAGTGTGGTAACAATATTACAAGCGCCCATCAAGAAAATTATGGTACACAGGTCATACTATCTTGTATTTTGGATGAGTAAGTACGTGTATCCTGTATAGACCTTACGCATAGGATGTCACAGAGCAAAAAAACGCCCTTGTTTGGAGGAAAAGCGCGTATCATTGCAAGTAACACCAAAAATGCAGACAGCTGATTTGTCAACCAGTCGTGTACACGCGTAAGTCTTCTACACATGCGGGCAAAATCTACGCCGTTCGTGCACATGCTTCATTGTTTTCCTCCAAAATGACCTTCACGTGACGTCAATGCATAAGGTATATTTGAATGCATGATTCCTGAAGGTGTCATATCTTAAGTTAGGCCTACAGTGTAGAGAATCTTAGAGAGCCTTGCAATAGCTTAATACCCCTTTATTGCATAAAAGTTCTTTCACATATAATATTCTGTAAAAGTTGTATTTTATTTCACTGTAAATCATTCCATTCAATCATACATCCATACTTTGTACGTACTTTCTTCACTTAGTCTTTGCAGCCTCATATTCCATGATTCCAAAGTTAAGAGTGTTCCTCATTTAGTTCTTTTAACGGGCTTTAAGGGCTGTTTTGTCTGAGCGAGGGAAAAGCACAGCACGTTGAAACCACTGGGGGGAAATGGCCACTGCAAAACTTTGGTGTAGAATGCTCACCACACCCCAGTAACGTTAAACACCCTTACTTAAATCACACATGACCTTACCTGTGGCATTACATGAATATAAGTACTCTATTTTGCTATTATGTACATAATAATATTGCAGTAACTGAAAACATCTCTTGCATCATCATCACAGTCTACTGAGGGGAACTTCATCAGTGCTGTATGGCCATGGCGTTTCTTGTCTATTGAGATCATGAACAGTTCCGCTTCTGTTGGGAAGAAAGTGTTCAGGATTAATCATGAAAATATTTTCTTTTAAGGCTTTGAAATTGGACCCAGAAAAAAAGGAAGGATAAAAAGAGGAATAAACATTAAAAATTCTCAAAACCAGAGGACACGAGGATTTTGCAGACCAAACGTAGGACACAAACTGGACTTTCCACCTTCAAGCTAATCAAAGACACTTAAAATGGTGATCTTTGAACCTCACTTTCTTTTCTCTAGGAGTGGTATATCTTATAACCTTATTACCATCCTATGGCTTTAATTTCCCAAAACAATCTCCCTTTGATATGTAGATGATCAGTTTGTTTATAGAGCATAAGGAACAATTAGCACAAGCTCAACTAAGCATTCCCTTCTACTTTGTTCTTAATTCTTTGATTACACCCATACTGCAGTTACATTGTGTTCTGTTGCTATATGTGGCAGGGTTTCCAAAATATTCCAGCCACTGGAGTAATTTTGGTGCTGTCAATCACTTGTTCCAATGTGAAAGTTACCTGTATCAGGTGTTAAGATCATGACCTCGAGGTAACAGATGCAATGGAGCAAGATGTAACTAAACACAATAGTTTTAACTCAAACATTTCATTATGCTTCAGGAGTATGTCATTCTGTTTTATATATTAACTTTTGCTCCTATTTTCATAATTTTTTTTTTAGATTTCTGGAAAGTCAAAAGAGTCTGACAAAATAGGATACCAAGCATTTTAATAAAAAAAGGTAAAACAAGTAGGCCATTTTTGCTTTTTCTGCCATCTTGGTTAACCTGAATTCCAAAAGAAGTATTTTAAAAAATAATTTTGGATTACTTATCATTAAATATGGCCAGATATTTAGGGCAACTGTGCCAAAAGTATTTTTAGAGATAATGTTTCATATTATTTAGATACATTATAATTGTTTCAATGGCAGCCATTTTGTTGTTTCTGCCATCTTGGTTTGGGTGGGGTACTGCATAAAATATCAGATACCATGCTTTGAATTTTGTGTACAATCTTCCATAAAGATATTTAGGATTTTCAATTGAAATATGTTTTTAATAGTTATTTTCTGTGATTTGTATTTCTTTTAATTATTTTGTTTTTCGGGAATTTTTACTGTATTGTTTTTAATCTTTCAGCTTTTGTCCACCATATTGGCTGTTAAGTACTCTGTGCCAAGGATTGTAAAGTTCAGCCTTAATCTTAAAATATTAATTTACATCATTATGAATTGGGATTATGGAAATTTACAATGCTTTTAGACAATTTTTGGAAATATTTTATTCATTTTGGCTGCCATTTTGTTTTCTACCATCTTGGATAACCTTAATCCTCCCAAAACAGTCCCAAAAATTAATTTAAGAATTCCTGTCATAAAATATGACCAAATTTTAAGAGTCGATGCCTCAAAAATATTTTTCAAGAGAATTGTCTTTATTATTAAAAGTAAATTTTCATAATTTTTGCCACCATTTTGTTTTTGGCAGCCATCTTGAATGAGTGAGACCCAAAATTTTTACTGTTACGACTTGATTCTGTGTTCAGGGGACCATAAGGTTTCCAAAAATCATTCAGTTGGAGAGTTGTGGGGGTGCCTGTGAGGTGCCTCTGGCCCATGGTGTATTTAATTTAAAAAAACAACCCTGAGTATTAATGACCTTTGGGGATACGGAGGCAACCTTTACATTTTCTAATTTAGACTGACAATTCATCTGGGTCATGAAAGATTTAACTTAAGATACTATCAGCTGACTATTTTCTTATTTCTTGGCCATGTAAATAAATTTGATGCAATGGAAAATATCTCAAAAAACATCTTGAAATACATAAAATAATATGGAGCCTTCTATCTGTTTCCCCTTTACTTTTTAAATCTGGAATATTTTTATGAAGAAACAAAAAACATTTTAGCAATGCCAGTGATGTTAACTTACGAGGCAGCATCAGGTGGTCTCACACTGTTGAATTCAAATCTTGATTGTCCATCAGAAGAGAGGTTGTTATATCGTCTCTCAGCTGTTAACTGTCTTATTACTCTTTCAGCATCTCTCAAAGTCTCTCTGAAATGATACAAAACATCAGCCATATCATTAAACAAATTGGGTGTCATGCATTAGAGGAAATGCAAATTAGCTACATTTGAGAAAAACTCCAACCTCAACTAATCCTCTGAGCAAATTAACTGTGCAGCTCAACTTCCTGTCAGGCTTGAACCTTATCTTGTTTTCCTGAGATCTTGTATCGTTGAAAGCCACTCATGCATGACACACTCAAAAGCTGTGCTGGACCTGAATGGGAGAGCCTCCCCAACAGTTGTGATGGGGAAACCACAAAGCAAACAAATCAATAAGTTAGCCTGATGCTTCTTCCCCGAGTTGCCATTGCCAGATAGGGTCAGTCAAGGTAATGGGAGATCCCTGTCATGTGAAAATAACCTACATATAAAAAGCAAGTAATATGAAAAAACCCACAACAAGAATAAGCAAAGCTAATTATGTAAATTTGTGTTTTGAAGGGAATTCTATAAATGTATCTAAAATTTTACCCTGTGTTATTCAGATTTCCTTTCCAGAACACAAGCAATGTTGGTATGTCATGAGAGACTTCTATTGAAATAATAATTTTTGGAAAATGTCAACATCTTCACCAAGCAAACTACAAACCAGAGTGCAAAAATGTATCAAGCTTTTGGTGAATTCAGTTCAACAGACTTTAGCCTTATCCAGAACTACACAGATTGTACAATGAGAATGTTTTAGGCCAATGTAACACAGCCATACACCATGTTTAAGAAACATCTGTGATTCTTATCTTGAGATATCATGCTAAAAGGATTTCAGAGTTTGACCTCTAGTGACCTGATATGACCTTTCACTAATCACACAACAACATCAACAGCAGTGTCATTTTTGTGAAGCTATCCTGTTTATGCTGGGACACTCTTTTCAGTAACCAGACAGGTACAATTCTTAACATGGGACACTTCTTCTAGGCAATTACTGTTACAAAACTTTGAATAATCTTCCAAATGATTTCAAGCTCTCTAGATCAAATCCAACTTTCAAAAGTATAAAAAATCTCTCTTGTTAGACAATTACTTCATCTGAAATCCATGACATTTTCGACCACCGCAATTTTTTCTTACCCATTACCCTCTTGCTATGTGTTTTGCATTTTTTCCAGATATACAGAGAAGCCTATGATGGCAAGTAACCTACTCAATGTCCATTAAACAAAATTTTAAGGTCTGCCTTATCTTTGCTGCAGAAATTACTCCTTTAACTCGAATGGCACTGTACTTCTGGAAAAACACAAATCATCTGGATGTTGGCCTTGCAGTGGAAGGTCCTGCACTATTTGCAGGGCTTAACAGGTTATGGTGCAGACATATCAGTGATGGGTCTGGATACAAACAACTGAATGAAGGCTTCCAGCCTGTTACAACAATGACTAAGCCACCTTAATAGGCAATAGGGTAACAGGATACAATATTGGTAACATCTATCTGATTATTGGTAACTGGCAGCATGGCAACTGGAAAATGTCGCAAAATAGCATGCCAAAGATGATGGTAAACAACATCACCATACCTGGTCTAAATGATGAGCAACCAATGTCAATATTTTAGGTCAGGATACTAGACATCTGTCAGGTGAATTTAAGCTCATTATTATACAAGTAGTAACTTGGAGCAATCCCCAGCTGTGAGCCATAAAAATAGGCAGCTGGGAGAAGACTGAAATACACACAACACATACACTACTAGCACAGGTGCGCTGAAATGGTATAAATAATCAAAAATTACTTACCAAACATAGCATGCCAAACAGTCATAACTTCCACTTCACAATATTACTATTAAACATGGCAAATAAACACAATATACCAATATACAAAAGTTTTTCAAGGTTATGCAACTTCTTCAGATGACCTTTGACCTGTACTAAATGAAGCAGGGCACCTCTGGTACATAATGCCTTTACATGTTAAGTATTGTTAGCATACCAGCTCCCTCTCTTGAAATACTTGTGTTTGCAAGTTTTTAGAAATTGATCTCTGGTCACCTCAGATAACATTTAACCCCCACCTAAAAGAGTACAGTCTTCCTCTTCATATAACGCATCTACATGCTATTATGAAAAGTGTCTATCCAGAAATATAAAGTAAATATCGAAACTTCCTTTTTAGTGCCCCCTACCCATAGGAGCAATTAAACTTGACCACTTGTCCTAGTTACAGATTTCCACTTCATTACAATTTCTTCTAATAAGCTTTCACCTCCTCTAACCAATAATTACTAAAATCCATCACATGAAAGACTATATATAATTCTACTACAATTTTTTTTTTTTTTTTTAAAGACAAGCTTTATTTGATGCTTAACTCTGAAGTGAAAGTGCTGGAATGCTATTGAACCTTGTACTGTCACGACACGATACGTGAGTCATTAGAAAGGAAAGTGATGACACTGAGTAGGTTGCATCACTATCAGTTAAGTACCTGTTCAGTTTTTCTTCAAAATATCTGTATCCCACAAAGCAAAGGAAAGCCACAATCGAAAAAGAAAGAACAATAATAAGAATCTTCCAACCAGGATCGATAGCGCCCTCAACTTCATTGCCAGATGCTTCATTACCCGTGAAACCAAGAGCTGGTAAAAAGTTAGCCTCTGAAAGGAAAAAAAAAAGAAAACTTGTCCAGAAATGCTTTCGTTTGTTATCCTGTTAAAACTGTGGCAGAAAATTTAATCTGCCATATAATGTCACCAAGATTATCCTTTTTTGCTATTTATTGCAGACCTTATTTCCATGTTTTGGAATAATTGTGGAATTTTAATTATGTCACAAATTATCACAATATTTACAATCAAAAAAGGAGCTTACCATTGACCTCACAGAAGGTACCAAAGTACCCAAGGGGACACTGGCAAGAAAAGCTGTTGATGCCCTCCGTACACACGCCTCCATTTTGACAGGGACCACTGTCACACTCGTTGATGTCTGATTAAAAATAAAATCATATACATATATCACATACACAATAATCAATAGGCATTAACATTACAGAACTGCATACCAAAATTAAAAAGGTACCAACAATTTGTAATAGTTCAAATTTGGCATTTATACTTGGGAAAATAATAATGCAGGAACAAAACTATTTGAACTTTATCCTCTCTCAAAACCAAGTGAAACCTTAAAACTTTCAATGATTTTTTCTTTCTCTTGTTAGCAAAGAATGAATTAAGATTCAAAAAAGGATGTCAAAGCCTACCTATGGAGCAAGTTGATCCTACAAATCCAGATGGACATGTACATACAAAGTCCTCATTTAACATTGAGCAAACCCCTCCATTCTGGCATTCATAACCAACTATGTTGCAACCTTCAAAGCCTGAAAGTCAAAAAAAAAGAAAAGAGAGTGCAACAAATACATGTCAACTTACACCATGTTTCCTGATCATGAAGCTATGAATCTCTAAGATATCAACAATTTATGTTCAACATTTGCTTTATACTTAATAAAAAAAAAACAGACGAGGAAGAGAGATAAGTATATGACGTGTCTTTGCTCAATACACACCTTTTGCACTCCTCACTAAGTGTTGCCAACTTTCTTGTAAGTGGTTGTACATTACACAACTCATTTATTGACCGTGTATAATGTATAAACTACTCAGATACATTTTTGCCATAAAAGCATGCAGCTATGTAATGACTGTTACACATCACAGTAATGAAGCACAAATTACACTAAACACCAGGTACAACTGTTTTTATGCTATTCATTTTTGACAGTGCCTCCTTGTGATCAGCACATGAAACTACTATTCTTTAGCATTATTTCTAACTTATGGCAAATATTTTCCAAATTTTTGGAGAAGTCTCCAGGGTTACTTTTACATGCCACTTAAGTATGGTACGTATCTTTCAAGTTGGAGAAGTCTCCATGCAGGGCTACCATTACAAGACACTTGTGTATGTTACATAGTGGCAAATCTGAAAACCCACCTAATTACCATACAGTGACTACCACATTTTAATATATTACCACACAGTAGCACCCCCATTTAATTATCAAGTATGTGGCAACCCCACTTAATTAACAACCAACCAGCCAATCAACCCTGCCACCCCTTCCCTGGTTCTATGATTACAAATCTGTACCCAACACTTAACCTACAGAATAGTTATATCACTTTCATCCCTCTGTACCTGCAAATAACAAACTAATCAAATGCTACATTACAGTATCGTCATATAGTAGTGAAAGAAAATTACAACAGTTAAAAACAGAGCAAAAAGCCCAAACTACCTGTCAAACAAATAGCAGAATTGAGTAACAATTCTGTATTTTTCTCAAACTGCCTTTAATAGCTTTCACACTGAAGAGAAAACTCTACTCCTTTCGATTTCTATCAAGAGGTTCAGTATACAAGAAATTTACTTCTCCATCTACTCGTGTGAACTGATTCTATTTAAACTAATATTTTCTTTTTTAAAGAAAATTCTTTAAAGCTGTTACCAAATATGATTAGTATTTCTCAGAATATGGAAAATGTTGTCATGTGTCACTTTTCTATCTGTGTAAAAGCCATATCAAGCAATCAGTCATGACAACAAATGGTTGTGTTTCAAAAGCTAGTCAATGTTTATTCTTTTCCTTCTAACCCATGTACAGTACAACATTCCAATGATGTAATTCTGCTTTCTCAAAATTTGTAAAAGGTGTGTTAAATTTCCTCAAAATACATTCTTGCTTTAGAGAGCTTTCATACTTTCACAGCTGAATACTTCACTAATCACACCAAATCTTCTTTGGGGAATTATTTTCAGGATTTGATTTGATTTGACACTCTTTACTTCCGCTTTACTATAAATGCAATAAAAAATTACAACAACTCATGTATGATTATTACAGCATTAGAAAAGATAATAAGACAGTAGTGAGAATTGAAATACAAGATCAAAGCAAAAGTGAAGGAGACCTGACAAAAGCTAGACTTATCTAGGTCAGGCCACCTTACGAACAAAAAAAAAAAAAATTACTATCCTAAAAGAGAGACTAACAAAACATATCTCCATATGCAGCTAGACACATATAAATACATACGAACATACAAACAAAAAGACGAATCTAATTCATGAGATGATTCTTCAAAAGTTTCTTAAATAGTTGAATTGAATTTGTGTGTTTAATATCAGAGGAAATTGTGTTCCTGAACTGGGGTCCATTGTACCAAACAGATTTGAGCACAGTTACTGATTTAGGGTAATTCTTGTACAAATTTGACTTGTTTCTAGTATTATAGCTGTGGATATCATTAAAAGGGGTAAACCAACTTTCATAACGAGGGGGTAGATTCTTCTTTTCCTAGTTGTACATAAAAATTCCTAGCTGATAATAATAAATGTCATAGATTGTAAGAAGTTTGAGTTCACGGAAAAAGATGAGCAGTATGGTCAAGGTAGGCTGCATTGCAGATTATAAGAACTGCTCTTTTCTGTAAAAGATATATACTATTGAAATTTGTTTTCGAGCAATTACCCCATACCAGAGTACAATAATAGATGTGTGGAAGGATGAGAGTTTCATACAACGATAAGGATACCAAGCTATTGTAATTTATATGAGGAAGCAGGTCTAACAGAGGATGTACAAACTTTCAAGTACATTCCAAATATGACACCACTGGGAAACAAAATTGATTACATGTTGCCAATGAGACGTAAAGCTTTACACACCCCACTAGTCCCATGTTGTGGTGGGGTCTATATGTTAGGATGGTTGACAGGGCATAATTTTGTATGCAAGGCAAAGATTCCTTACCTGATTCACATCTCTGACCTCTGTACCCTGGACTACAGATACAGACAAAACGCACTTCATTGGACATACAGATTCCCCCATTTTGACAAGAATTGCTGCTACATGGTTCAGAACCTATAAAATTAAGTAAATAAATGATATGTGTAACTTACATGTGTATTACCTCATTCATTTTTTATAAAGGGATAAGGATTTCAAGGAATTGTTTTTCTGTGCTTGTTGAGAAAAAAATTTTGACATCAAGATCTTGCATAATAAACAAGAAAATCAAAAGGCTTTACTCATTTATTCCTTTCCTCTAACAATATATAAGTTCTCTGACTCTCATACTGATACCATGCAGTTTGATCAGAAATTTTTCCTTAAGAAAAGTTCTGGAAGCTTGAAGGTACCCCAAAAGAAGTTACAACCGTAAAATGACACAAGACTTTCCAATAACCCATCAGACATCTTTGTATTAATGAGAGCTAAAAACTAACTTGCATGGATTCAAAAGACTCATTTTGAAAGTTTGTGTTTACAAGGTTTTCAGATTTTTTCCTCTGGTGACCTCAAATGACTATTACCTCCATCAAAAAATACAGCAACTCTCCTCTCAATATGGTAATATATCATATACAAAAAGTGTCCATCATTGCTATCTTGAAATATTGTATAGCTAGCATAATAAATACACAAACACGCATTCACTAGCTACATGATTGCATAGATTCATTGGCCTTTGTCTGGGAACCAATAATTCTTACTTCTGTGATTATCCACTTATTCTTAACAAGTGCACTGCAATAATGAAGAACCTTAGGATACAATCTATTTGTATCCTCTGCCTACATCACATTAAAGTTACACTAATCAAACCTTATTGCAGTGCTCATGTGAAGCCTATCTGATGTTATAATGTCATACTGAGGTGCAGCTTTCGGTTTACATTCACATGAATTCACATGGTTATGCTCACGCTAAGGCCCCATAATCCCTGTGTTCAGGTAAAGCTCCACCTATTACAAAGTAAAGCCCATAATGATGTTCCACTAAAACTCTCCACATACCACAATGAAATGACATACACTGGTAAAATTGAGTGCAGTAATGGAGACTTGTGTGGAACACATGAGGGGAATTAAGAGCCCAAAAGCAACATCTAATGAGAATAAGCAAAAGTCAATGGGAACATCTCCAAAAAGTGCACGAGGGAAGAGTTAGAGAATGGACATTTTCACCAGCTCAAATGGAGCATAATTACTATGATTAAGTGAAGTTCCCTTGGCATGCTCAATGACAGTTTTATAGCTGTGCTCAGACTTGCAGAGTGTAAGAAAACTTCAGCTCTTCACCAGAGAGTCAAGGGTATTTTGGATCAAATGGAGCATAATTACTATGATTAAGTGAAGTTCCCTTGGCATGCTCCATGACAGTTTTATAGCTGTGCTCAGACTTGCAGAGTGTCAGATAACTTCAGCTCTTCACCAGAGAGTCAAGGGTATTTTGGATCAAATGGAGCATAATTACTAGGATTAAGTGAAGTTCCCTTGGCATTTTCAATGACAGTTTTATAGCTGTGCTCAGACTTGCAGAGTGTAAGAAAACTTCAGCTCTTTCACCAGAGAGTCAAGGTAGTACACTGTCATGATTTCAAGTACAAGTACAGTGTCTCTGGTTGTGAATACCAGTACACTTATGAGTATGAGTACAAAATTCTGCACTATCCCCAATACATAATTTCCAAAATCTGTGAGCACAAGTATGAGAACACATTCATTTTCAAGAGTCTGAGTGGAGGTATTTGAGCAAAACCATGAGTAAGAGTACACACTCAGTGAAAGTTTGGTTGCAAAGTTCATTGCTAAATGTTCTCAAGTAACCACCTGGCTTTCAGCCCAAGTGAAGCCCATTGTCATGGACAGTTTCAGTGGTAAAGTTCCCTTTCTGTGCATAGGAGAAGTTCAATTGCTATCTTACTAGAGTACTCTTATTCTTAAGTCCAATTCAAATACTAAGCCCAAAAGAGGCTCAACATGTCATCCAGTAAATATTAAACACCAAAACGTGTCATGACAAGAACTGTTCTACTTTCCAAATTTAGAATAAAACTAAAAATCTTTTCTAACCTGTAAAAGATGAATCATGCACAAGCAATCTGAAGCCATAATCAGTTGCCCACAAATCACTGTCAAACTTCACCCAGGCCTGGCCTTCGGGGATGATGATTGGTGCAACCACTTCCTGTCCAGCAAGACGGGCTAACAATGACGTTCTATCGTTAATGTCATGCCCTGTTCCAACTTCTACCACATCATTGTCACATTCTGTGTTGATTTCATTAAACTCCAGGACCAAAGGCTGGGCAGGGTTTGATGTTGCAAAGAAGTACCGGCAGTGGGCATTGTTTGGGTACATCTGGGGGTAACCAGGGCTTACTATCTCATACGGTTGGTTTGGAATGATTGTTACATTCACAGAGCAAGAGAGGGCTGGTCAAGTCGAAGATAAGATATGAAAATTAAGTTTCAACTTTATCCCAGCTATTATGCAAATTGGTTCTTTACACATTTGAACAAAGACAGCTTTCTCTCTTGTGGTAACAATTTTAAAAACTTTCTGTCTTCCATAGACAAAGACTGGGAAACAAAAAATTTTTACTAGCCTTAATTTTTCCAAAAAAAAAAGAAAAAGAAAAAAAAAACAGGAGAATGAAAATCCCTTATTTGGAGTGATAGTTTTTAATAACCTCTTCCTTACAAAAGAATGAGCAAGTGTTCATTTAGTTTCCAATTATCCCTATCCCATCACTGGTACATGCTTTTCCAATTACGCCTGGAATTTCCTCTTTATATGACATTCTACCATTACAGTGTACCAAGAGAACACTTGGTGTGGGAAAGATTCCCAAATGAGAGATTCTTTAAAACATGATCTCTTTTCTTGAAGGTCTGTTTGAAGAAAGAATTTGAAGTATGTAATGAGGTTTACATCAATGCCTCAAAATGACATCCTGCCATATATTCCTATACATTCTCACCTCTAATAAAACGTACGAAGGGGTTGGGGAGGGGGTTTATCTTGACCCCTTGCACATCTGACTTACCTGTCAGACACTGATTCCCACCAAAGCCAAGAGGACACTGACAAGTAAAGACATTGTGAATTTGGTCAAGTGTACAGAAGCCTCCATTTTCACAGCTGTAAGGACAATCACCTGATGAGAGAATAAAGTTTGTATCAAACAAAAATGCAGAAACTCAATACAATATCAACAAGATACACAAATGAAAGTAGTAATAATAATTAACTCAGACCTTGAAGAACAGTTGTCTCAAGATGCTAAGCGACCACAAATGTGGGTGAAGCATATATGGCTTATGAATTAATACAATTTCACTTCGGGTGGCTAACCATCTCAACTCTTTAGATCAAATTCGGTTTCTTTGAAAAGTCAGTTCAGATGAGAAAAACATAGATTGCTCTTGGATGAAAAATCTACCTTACTTTGACCTGGCCTGGGATTGAAACCCAAACTTCCTGGATGCCAAGCTTCATCTCTTCAAATACCAGCGCCTTTATCCACTCAGCCACAGCAATGATTTAATATAACGGACATCACAAACAGCATTTGTCTCATGAAGCACTATACTAGATAAAAAAGGTATGTGCTTGCTGTTGTCACATTTCCAATTACATACAACTTTTCTCATTGCTTGAATTTTTTATCATTACTAGACGACTCATTGGGCAGTTTCAATACTCAAAAACATCTTTAGGTGCCTTTTCGTCTTTTAAGTCATCAAAAATCTGCCCCTTTTCTATAATCCTACCTGTCTGCATATTTTGATACTGCCTGCTCAGAAAAAGTAGCCTATGAGATGCTTATGATACATATCTGGTAGAGAAAGATTTGAGGTAGTACAGTGTAATCACCAATTTCACAGTTCTCGCCAAAAAATGGAGCTTCACAGACACAGCTATACGTTGTAGGTGACCTCACAATACATAAGCCTCCATTCCTACAGGGGTTGTCTGAACAAGCTGGCACTGCAAAGAGATGAGTTTAAGTTAATTAAAGAAATCAGCTGATTTGACTTGATATATAGCTACTGCAGTGTCCCTCTGAATGAAAATCAGCATGGACAGAGTTACCAATCTACATACTGCATGATTAGTCATGGTGAAACCCAACTGCTGAAAAATGATAAATTAAGGAATAGCTGGAGTCAAAGGTTGGTGCAGTGATTGCATGGAATACAAGGTGGCCAAGAGCAGCATGAAAGCAGCCTGTCCCATTTGTCATCCATGAACTAGTTTATCATGAAATACTGCTTACAGAGCTGGGTAAGACAATGCATTTAAATTTATTATGATCAGGTTACTGGAATGTGTGAGATGTTTCTTGATAGTACGTCACTGATTTGTTAATTCCCCAGTGACCTGATAATCACACTTACAGGATGATGTATTAGTGTGAAATTAAGCCTTTTCATCATGAGCTAAAAATTCCAATATGGGACAAGGGTTGTACAGTGTTCTGTGCTGCAGGCCAAGTTATCTTAAATTTCTATGTTGGAACAACTGTTTTAGCCAAACATTAATGAGATAGCAAGATTTGCTACTAACAGTTTGGGCCATTTGAATCTTCTGCAGGCCATTTTAGTGCACATTGCCAGCTGTAGGCCACTACTTGTGAACTTAGATACAGAATAATGCATAAGCATGAGAAACCCCTCACCTATAAATGTAAGTTTGTTCTATGTGTCAGGCAAAGACATTTTTATATTACAAAGCTTTAAGCTAACTGCAAAGTGCTCTAACTTTTAATTTAAATTTGTGAACTAAATCACATGACACAATGTGCCTTCCTCTTTTTGTTGGGGGAGGGCTTGCTTACATGTTTGCAGTTATGCAATTACCACACTAATAGGTAGTAGCAAAATCTGGCCTTCAAATTTACAATTGTTTTTGTATCTACACTCACCTGTCAATTCTACAACCATTTGGATTAACGTAGAACCATTTGTCATCCCTGATTCAAAGACATATTGTTTGGAAGTGCACCAAAATAAAAGTGGTCTAACTATGAATTCAATATAGCTGGACAAAGCCTCGAACAGCACACCTAACTGCAGGTGAACCCAACCTTAAATTGTGCAACCACCTGAATGTACATGGACCCAACATTAGGAGGAGCAACCACCTGAATGAACCAATACCCAGCCTTTAATAGTACAACCACCTTAAAGCAGGAAAACCCAACAACTCCATTATAGCTGAACCCAACCTTAGATGGGACAACCACCTGAATGTACATGGACTCAACCTTGGGGGAGGTGCAAACACCTGAATGTACCTAGATGCAACCAAAACATGTTGGTACAACCAACTCAACAGAGTTGAACCCACCATAAATGGTGCAACCACCAGAGTGTACCCCAACCCAACAGTTCAAGTGCCTGTCATGCCGTGTTCTTGCCGATACTAAAATCCACTTCAATATCCGCCGCTCGGCGGACTTTTTCAGAGGTGTTCACTGC